>MNCI01001919.1:900711-931686 GCA_015680685.1 Gnetum montanum
AATAACTCACAGTACTTGATAAAGTTGGCTGAATCTCTTAAAGTAAGTCATTTGTATTTCACACACACGCAATCGTTACATTGCACACAACCGCACGCCGCAACAGCACACACACATACTCACATTAACTACTGAGTTATTTGGAGGTATTTGGGCCTTGGTGTAGCCAGAGACCAGCAGGCACCTAAATCCTGTTCGAGGACACTCGTTGGCGGTCGCGTCCCAAACGGTCGCCAACAGGGTCCCCTTCACCATTGTACTTAGTGAAGTGGTGTAGTGGGATCTCAATTGGTAGAGTTAGAGGTGGGATAGCAGGACTTATGGGATCTTCCTGGTAGAAGTCCACTACTAGAACTGTCTTAGAGGAGGTGGCCTTGAGCCACTTTACCTCTTCTGTCAATGTTTGAATCTATTGAAATGATTGATCCAAGCTTTGGGATGTTGTAGTAGGTTGTGCTAGTTGTGCTACCCACTATACTAGTTGTGTGGTCCATTAGCTAGTTGCAAGTTGTGAGGCCACATGAGATGCTTGCTATGTTGACTATGCTATGGGCCCAATGACTGGGGCAAGCCATGCATGCACGGGTTAAACCACTATTAAGGATGCTGATGAAATAGGTAGGACATAAGGTGCCTAAGTCACATGGGGCTGAGAAACATGCATAGTATGAACAAAAGGCTAAATAGGCATAATTGTTGTTGGTAGGGATGATTGGGCAAGTTGCAACAATTCCATGAAGTGCAAGTTAATAGGGGGAAGTGCATCTTGATGCATATGCTATGTTTGGTATTTTGCTACCATAGGTGTTGACTTGGAAGGTGACACTGGGGCTATGACCATCTCAAGAAAGATAGGTGGGTGGGATTGTAGAAGGGCCAAACTAGGGATTGTCCCCTAGAAGATAGTGTGAAAGGAGTCTTCATGCTCAAAAAAAGCTTTGAACTCATCCTACTCTTCATGCAAGGATTCCTCATAATCTATCCCTACTTCATGCTCACTTATTCAGATGAGCTGGGGAAGCATCCAATGGTAGGGTTTTGTGAGCAGGATGAAGTTAACTAGGGAGGGGCGATATACTCCCATCTATCTTGGTGAACAAGCTCATAGCCCCATTTAGCTTCCATGTCCAAAAAATCTATGAATAGGCTTGCTTGGATCTTTGCACAGATGAAGTTATATTATTCATCATTTAGCATGGTATACTTGGGATCTTGGCCACATAGCCTAAGGGATTGCCTTGGCTCTACCATAGCAAGACTAGTAAGGTGGTCAATCCTAGTTTCTTATTGGGTGGTCAAGATAGCTCGTGTACTTAGAATGGATGTTGAAGGTTGCTCAAAACTCATGTATGTGGGTTAAAAGTTGCAAAAAAATGGCTAACTCTATTGGTTGCAAAAAACGACTAACACTAGAAACTATATAAAAAATGGCTAAGTTTGGTAACTATAGAAAAATACCTAACTTTGAAGACTATGCTCTCTACACTAAGAGCTAACTACACTCTCTATTAAGTATCCATAATTTAGCTAAGTGTGGGAATGTATGCTCTGGGGTTGCCACACGGGGTTCCAAGGGAACCAACAACAGGGTCTAGTTTACACCAACCAATTGGTAGACAATTCCTACACTGGTCTAAGATCCAACTACTATCGCACATGTTGTAGGTCCATAAGGGTTTTAGCTCTATGCTAGCCTGAAGCTAGCCACAGTTATGTAGAAAGCACATGAGACAACTATCATGGAGATTAAAGAGAAAAATGGTTTGGTCCTCCTTCTAGCAACAAAAAACTATAGTGATCGAAAATGTCAGTGATTGGAACACCAAGGGATTCATAAGTGCATGGTCCTAACCCCACGTCAATGCAAGGGCCTACTAGAGGTCAAGACAAGATGCCCTGAATGGTCTTTTCAATCAAACAAGGACTTATAGAATGAAAACAAAAAATGATGCTAAGTTTTTGCATGGTGTCAACGATGTCAGCAATATTACTGGGATGTGAGCATAGTCAAAGGGTTTAAGTGAAAAGAAAAGGTGTCAATATGCTAGGATGACCACCCAAGTGTGGTTATGCATTGAAATGGTAGAAAATGCAAGTAAAATACTAAAAAAGGCAAGTAAAAATGCTAAAAATGCAAATAAAGAGAGAGAGAGATAATAGAACACCACGCCAAATGGGGTTGAGCATAGTTAACTCTAGAAGGGGTGAGAAGGTATGCAGTGTACAATAGGCATAGTGGACAGCATAGTCATAGTCTCAGGGATGTCTAGCCATGAAAACTAACATTTTCCCATGGTGTTTGTGCCTGTCAAGTTGGCCACTATAGTGTGTAGTGGTCTGTGGTGGTCTACGATGGACTATAGTGATCTAAAACTTTACCTCTCTCTGGTTTCCCAGAATGCCTTTCTTACTAACCCAAATGCACTAATGCTTCAAATTTTTTCCAACCCCTAAAATGTTGAGAGTGGGGGTATTTATAGGGCTAGGTTTGATGTGAAATGTAGATGAACTCTCACATGGCAGAGGGGATAGTTGGGACTATGCTATCACCCAACTATGCTTTTCACTAAGGGTAGTGGTGTTATGCTCTACTTTGTTTTACTAGACTTTGTGAAGTTAAGAGATTGTGACTATGCTACCAACTACATGTGTATGCACTGAGAAGACCACAATATACTTGAAAAAATGCAACTTTGGAGACTATGCTCTAGGACTCTGCTCTCCACTATCTTGTGCGGGATCGAGTGTAGTTACAATTTGGGGACTAAAAGTGGATACAACAAAAATGCATTTTGCTAACTATGCTTGTTGAAGATGAGCTAAATGCTAGTGCTATGTTGTAAAGGCCTTTGGAGGTTGTTCTTGTTGACTATGCTCTAGACTAGGGAAGAGTGTAGTCCAACACTTAGAAAAAATTTTGCAAAATGTGACTATGTGCTGACTACGCTTTCTATGGGAGGCTAACTACACTCCTAACTAGGGGTGAGCATAGTCTCAACACTTGGAAAAACTTGCAAAAACTAACTTCCAATTGACTACAATTTGGGCTAGTGGAGAGTGTAGCCTCAACACTTAAAAAAATCTACAAAAAATAAGTCTTCATGTTGACTATGCTTGACTACACTCTAGGGCAATGTAGAGCGTAGTCTCAGCACTTAGAAAATTCTATAGTGGCTAGCTTGACACTTAGAAAAATTTACAAAACTAGCCTTTTTTGTTGACTACACTATCTACTAAGCTAATTATGCTCTGGGGTAGTGGAGAGCATAGTCCCAACACTTAGAAAAATTTGCAACTTCTTGCTTCATGATGAAACTTATGAAAAATTGCAAAACATTAGTTTTTTGGAGCTACCTATGCTTTTCACTGGGTTGACTATGCTCTAGGGTAGTGAAGAGCATAGTCCCAACACTTAGAAAAAATTTGTAGAAAGTGGCCTCATGTTGACACTTAGACAAATTTGCAGTCGAGACACTGTAGTCCAAATTTGGTGGTGTTTCAAGCCTATTATCCAATCTCCTACTACTTTATCTTCTTTACATTGGCATTTTTCTTATGATTTGGATTTTTCATGAGGCTCTTTTAATCCTAACCTTTTGATGCCATGCCTTGTCATAATTCATGCTCTAGGCATTATCATTTTATGTGCCTAATCTTCATGTAGTACCTATAGAGATTTGGAAGGTTCTTATAAATCACCATTTTCTTCAAGCTATCATGAGTGCCCTCCATTCATATATGTGAGTAGAGCTTAGTGTTCATGGATATGCACACATAGAGTCTAACATCAATTAAACATGATTTTTTTTCCATGGGACTATATAAGGTAATCAACTCTTCAAATATTTTTCTAATAAATAATGATGAGCAGTGGGTACTCCCTTCACTCAACTATATGAATCTCTAGCATGCACAAGTGATCCAGTCAAATTTCATAGATTCTAATTACCTTAATGGTTGATATTATTGAATGGTGAAAGATGTGGTATACTAATCATTTTCTTTTCAATCAATAGTTGTGTTAATCTATTGGTATGCTTAAGTGTGATTAAGGTGTAAGATATTCATTTTTTTATAATTTTTATAATTTTCTGTATCTATCAAATAATTAAATAGAGAAATATTTTATATTTAAATTAAGTAATTAATTAACTAATCAATTAACTAACCTAACCTAACCATAGAACATCCATTTCAACTCTCTATATGCATCTTGAATGTATATTATTAACACCATTGGGTTTCAAGTGTCTACTGTTGGGTGAACCAAGTATCGACTTCTGGGATTATCAAGCATTAATAAATTATGTTCAAAGTGATTGTACTTACATTGATTATGAATTATAATATCAAATATGTAATAATATTAAAGTAAATTTCATTCAAAGTTAATTATTAGAAAGTAAAGTATAATTAACCCAAATGATGTAATGAATGGAAGAAATATTGATTTAATTATCATTCATGTAACTATGTCTAGGTACATGTTACACTTGAATAAAATGTGATACAATCACTTCAATCCACATTGTAGGTACTTAGAGGAAAATTTTTTCTAAATTCTATGAAAAGAAACTACAAGAGTTTGGTTAAGGGAACAACTAAATGAGGCCATAAATGCAAGGGATATGTGCATTTATATAGGCAATGGCTACACCATTGTTGATGCATTTGCATCAACACATCCTAATATGGATTGATGAGGTTACATCAATAGGGATGCATTAATGTCCATACATTAATGAATTAACCTTATTCACACTTCATCATACCCCCATGACTAACTAAAAATTTATCCTTGAGTGAACAAAATTGAGATCAAGTGTGTTACAAAATTTGGGAAAATATGGAACTTTATTAATTGAATGACTAATTGACTTTGAGTACTAGATTGTATAGATTAAAAATTAGTGCAAATTACAATAAAATTAGACACTTAGATAAAAATAGTAGAAGCCTGTTGAATGGATGGAAGAAGGATGAGTCTTAACATAGTGCCTAGAGATGGAGGCTCCTATGTCTTTGAGGGTCATTCATCATGTCTTGGTGCTATTGGAGATTATGACTATCTTATTGTTGCTACTAAAAATTTGAAGGCATCTACAAGTATCTTCATTTTTTGCTCTTTTTCATATAAGTCATAAATGACCTAAGCTTCTTCACCTAGGTGTGGTAGTATTGGAATATTCCATGGATACAACAGTGATAGAAATATTTCCTTCATATTTACAAACCAGGCTACAAATTATTTATGTTTAAAGTTAAATTTATAGATAACATTTGTTAGCTCTTGGTGGGTACTCATTCTTCTAGATAGGTTCTTAGCAACAAATCATTAATCAATGAACTTTCTCTTGAGAATTTCATGCTTTGCATTGGCCACCTCTAACTTTTGCTTCATCTTCTTATGGACCTTGAACTCTACCTCGTAAAGAAGATAAGAGTTCATCACCTACTTTTTTAATTTAGTCTTGGGACTCCCCATGTTTAGTGTTACCAATTTTTCATAATGTAGGTTGATGAGCTCCATGTATTCAATCATCTTCTTAATTTGCAGCTCCTTCATGTGAAATTTTGCTTGATTGTATGAATTGAGTCCATCAAACATGTCTTGCCATGCATTAAACTTTTGATAAAGTTGTTGAATGACCTCAGTCACCTTCATCTTGGTTAACTTGATTCCTTTCTCATTGATCTTCTTAAGCTTTCCAACTTGATCCCTATAGTGATTTTTCACTCTTTCAAACTTTAAGACTTCATTCTTCTAGAAGGTATTCTCAATAACAATCTTCTAGCAAAGGGTTTGAACCTCTTCAAGTAAGAAATTTCTATTTTCTACAACAAATCTCCTTAGATCCATGTTTACATGGGGAAGTTATTCCTGTTGCTGGTAATTATATTCTACCATATAGTCTTCTTACTGCTTAGCATTATGTAGATGGTGGTTATCATGTATGAGTACTAGGTTTTCCTTGTGAACTTGTGAGAGATCATGATCAATGTTTTTAATCATGGCCTTAAATTTCAAGATATTTTTGCTAATAATTATATTCTACCATATAGTCTTCTTACTACTTAGCATTATGTAGGTGCTGGTTATCATGTATGAGTACTAGGTTTTCCTTGAAAACTTGTGAGAGATCATGGTCAATGTTATTGATGATGATGTCTAATAGTGATGCCTTGAAGATCATCATCTTCTTTTCATTCTTTTCCTCTTGGTATTTTTATTGAAGCTACTAAAAAGCTTGATCTCTAGTTGGCTCTAACCTAGGAATTACTAGATCAAAGAGATGGGCTCTTAATTTCACAACCTCAGTGGCCAATCATCAATTACTAGTGATGGTCTCCTCAAGTTAAGCATTGAAAATTTGTAATTTATCACTTGTTTCAAATAGTTGTGACTAAGTTGTTGATATGTGTTCTAGAATATCAAAGATCTTTGAAAGAAGTTGCCTAGATCTCACTAGTCATTCTAATACTTTTTCATGTTGGGTAGCACTCATCCATCCTTTACCTATTCTTGTTGATGCATGTATGTCTACCATGGTATTAATGTTGGGTATAGATGTAATAGGAGCATTTAGTGCTTCACTAACTCATTCTACCACCACCTCTACCACTATCTCCTGGCACTTGTGCAACATGACTAGGACTATCATTCCTTCTCCTTCTTCTAGCATGATAGAGAAAACTACAACATTTATAGAGATTTCAAAAAATTCTTATCCTAGGATGGATATAGTAACTTCTTTATCACTAGAATTGGGATGGATAGATGCTTGTTTTCTCTATGCTAATAATAGTGGTGTTTTCTCACTTTCCAGCTAGCTAATGATTCTTGCAACCTCATTTAAATAGCTCATGGTTGGATGATACATAGATGATTCTTTACCATCTTTAGAGGATTTTTGTCACTGCAACTATTTCTCCCTAACTTTTCTAAGGTTTGCAGTAGCTATAAGCATATCTAGTAGTATCTCTAGTGCCACAAGTAGTAAATGTGATTGTTCCTCTTCTTATGGCTTAGCAATGAATTTTTTATTCATCATCTTCTACCATGATGCGGTAGGAGTGTGATAGATCACATCATTAAAATAACAAGCTAGTCCTATCCTCTTGTGTAGATTTCTAATTAAGGATGAAAAGGAAAATGTCTTCTTACCCTTCTCATTCTCCTTGAAATGTTTCCCTATCTCAAGAAGAATGAGTTATGGTAAGCTTACAAGGAGCTTTCTACTTAGAGCTATAAATGTCATGGTGGAGAAGGTTGTGGTTCTACTTAACCTTACCATTGGATTAAGGTTACAAGTCATAATCTTAAAGTAGGTGCTTTCTACCTTGATTGGGACACTGTACTCCTTATAGTCCACTTCATACTACTATTGGACCCATCCCTTCTTAGCTTCTAGATATACCTACATGAATATTTCTACTAACTTTGCTTTGGTGTTTGACAAACCAAGAGCTTCTATAATGGTATGAATCAAGTAGGAGATGCCGATGTCTTTGATTTTTATTAAGGCATCTCCTTGTTAGTTATTCTAGAAGAGGTAGGTTTCCCCCATGTATCATTCTCAATTATTGAAGAGAATAGGTCACAAAGGAGACCCTTGTAGTTGTGTTCAGATCTCTTCTAATGCCAGCTCTAGAAATGACCTAAAGTTTAGCCTCTGTAGGAATCTTCTAGATCTAGATATTTTCAAGGTAGAATTTTACAAGCTTGACCTCCAAGTTAGATCTTGGTCTTGAGACCTCATCCTACCTAAATTGACCTATCTCTATAGTAGAAATATTCCTAATAGATTCCACCTCTAGCTTCTCCCATAGGGGCCCAGGAGCATGAATTTCATTAACTACTTACTCTTGGAATTATTGTTGTTGTTGACTTCTTCCTTCTAGAGGTCACTTCACCTTGGGCTGTGATGGCCTTCTTTCCTATGATCCTCTATTGGGTACCATCTATAATCACAAACATGACCTTGGATTAGCTCTTAGGCATAACAATTATTTCCTTTGGATACCTTTCTTTATTAGATCAAGTTATGTTTTTTTGGATAGATGTTAGAATTTTATCATTAAGTTTTTGTTTAATGATCACAAGCTTATGATATTATTTTATTTTCATTTTAAAAGAGTTTGATTATTGATATTAACTCTTTTGATCATTAATTTAATATCTTATTCATGGGAGTTAAAAAAAATTTAAAAATTTTCTATAAAACAATTAGTTTTGATGCTCCCACGATGTAAAGTGTATCTTCAGTAGCTTGAGAATTGAATAATGAGTAAATTTGGATAAGAAGTTTGAAAGTTAGGGTTCCTAGAAGGTTCTTGAACTTTGAAAAATGGAAAAAACTTGTCTATGGTTTGGAAGAAATGGTGAAAATGAGGTATGGATCATGCATATATGTAGTATTTTTATCATGCATCAACTAGGATGTTTCAACAGGGCTATGTTGATACATTCCACTACATCAATGGGGATGCTATGATGTATTTATTTGTAGCTTGAATTTTCAATTTGAAGATTGAGGAATTTTGGATAAGTTTGGGAATAAAAAAAGAGCTAAATGGAACCTAAAAGATTTAAAATCATAGCAACAATGTGGAAGAGGATATGTTTTACCAAAAAAGAAATGAGAGAACACTAGATGAATTTTTAGAGAATATTCTAATGCCAAAATAGAGTAAAAACTAGATGTTTTTTAAGGCTAGCAAGAGGATCTAATGTACAATCGGTCTATGGTTCGAGAATGATGGTATACTAGCACCCAATGTACAATAGATTAGGTCTTTTGAGAGTGATTTTCTAGTCATCCTTAACATAAATATTATTTGATGATATTCACTCTTTAAATCAATCTTGGATAAGATTTTAGTATTAGTAAGCATATAAAAAAATATTATCCATTCAAGATATCTATACCAGGCTCTGCAACCCTTGGTAGTCATTCATTTTCTTGCCAAGTTTTTAGCAATAGATCATTAATTTGTGAATTTGCTCTTGAGAACTTTAACCTTTGTGTTGGCTATCTCCAACTTTTTTTGGTCTCTTTGTAGAGCTTGAAGTCAAATTTTCCTTGTGTAGTGCTAGTTCTACCAATGCCTTAAAAAAGATCCTAATAAGATGCCAATGTACATGAATTCTAGGATTATTGATAGTATTACCATTAACTACATATTTTCTACAATCTTTGGTGTGTTATTTTTATAAGCCATGGCTAACAACATTAAAAAGGATCTATCATAGGTCTGTAGAGAAAACTTGGTCCTCATCAAGGATAATCAGTACCTACAAAACACTGAGTAATAAAAGGACTAGATGGTCAAATTCATATTCCAATAGTAGGAGGAGCTCACTAAGATAAACATAAGTCTGAGAAGGTTGGTAGTAGAAAGTCTCAATTTCTCGATGGAGGAAGTCTTTGATCTTTTCCAAAAGATCATCATTGAGGTATCTACCTAGGAAAATAAGGCCTTGAAGTTTGAATGAGTAAAGAATCATTATAGGCACATTGTTGTCCCACTTATGCATGGTAGTGCTCATTCTTATTATTAATTCCTTGGTAGTACCTATGGCAACATATCTTTCATGGTATTTATTACTTCAATGAGTTAATTTAATGAAGGTTCAACTTGTCATATGGTATGGATTTTTGGAACCTCATTTGCTCAAATCATTTTTAATTATATATTATGAATTTTATGTTCAAAATAAATAGAGCAATGGTTGGATGATCGGATTTCATCCCGAAAAATTTTGTTAGCTTTCTCGTTGGAAAATTGGGACATTTCTTTTGATTTTTACTAGGCATATTGTTATCTTAATATGTTATTTCATGAAAAACTTAAGGCTCTTAATCTTCCTTCATCGAGGGCTTGGGATAAGAGATGTAATAAGATATAAAACATGATCCATGGGAGTACTCATGGGGAATGGCTTGCATAGGGATTGAACTTGTACCAAGAGCAAATTTTCCATAATTTACAGATCATGTTCGATTAGTAGTACAATCAAAAATCATAAACTGTTACAGGTGTAAATGTCCTTTTAGTGAAAAATATATTCTCATGACAACCATGAAACTACATTAGAAGAAAAGTTTCCATTGTTTATAGACTATGTTCTAATGGTAGTGTGGAAATCCCATAATCATAAAAATATTTTAAGAAAAAAATGAAAAAATGAAAAAATGTTAAACAAAGTATTATTTTGAATGATAAGCTCTCTACTTTTCATGGCAACAAGATAAGGTTATTAACATTGATGTATGAAGAATCTCCATCATCAACAACTACTGCAAGTATGGAAGGCTACTTATTTTTGAAAGATATAGTGTCATAAGACATGCATAAATTAATAAACAATGTTCATGAATGTCTCATGTGATAGTTACTTGCATTTGTCTTGTTCTTTAAAAGTTATGTAAATTAGTGATAACACAATGTCTTGATGTTCTTAAGCACTAATACCTTAGTTCTTCTTTTGTCATAAACTTTTCCTTTCTTTTATTACTTTTTTCATTTTTACTTACTTTTTCATCTTATTCCTTTATTTTTTTGTAGAAGTGTTTGAAATCAGCAAGTGTTAATATGGTGTGACTCATAGTCCCTTAAAGTCTAATTGTAAGCCACGATTGCCTTAGAGTTAACTTTAGTACATTGAGTACCTACGATGAGGTGCAACTTGCACCTCCCTCGCATCTTGATTTTTACCTACTAGTTTAATTTATTAGTGTAACCTACTATGACCTACAACCTATCACACTTGAAAATTTAGAATAGTCTTGTGGAAATTGTGGATGCCTACAACTTATAGTGCATTCCACTGTAACGTTTTATTACTCAACTTTTGAAATAGTGGAGGTAGTTGTAACCCTTAGTTTCCTAGCTATGACTAGTTGCAACCTGTAGTCATTCACAACTAAAATAGTGATTAAGATTTTTTTCTATCATGTTATAGTGGGCTGTGATCCACAATTAGTTGCAACCATATTAAAAACAAAAAAAATAGAAAGATGCATGAATAATGTTATGGCTCATGCTTCCTCGCAAAGCACTGTAGGTCATGCCCAATCATATGATTGACCTTCTACCCATGCATGTAGCTACTAATTCTCATGTTCAAGCTTATTCTCTCACACAACATGCTGAAAATAGGTCCCATATTTCTTGATTCTCATGTTTTTTTTGGTATATTTTCTATTTCAAGCTTCTTCTCTCACACAACATGCTGAAAATAGGTCCCATATTTCTTGATTCTCATGTTTTTTCTGGTATATTTTCTATTGCACGCTATTGTGAGCAACCATGCATGATGAGCATTCTCTTTAGGTGCAATTGGAAGTTCTAGTTCGCAAATCTTGGATTTTTTTTAGTTATTCTACATTTTGAACGTTGTAATTTCAGCATTCTCTTGCATTTCTTTCAATTATTCTACATTTTGGATGCTATAATTTGAGATATGGTTGTTATTCCTTGAAAATTTGCCTATTTAGTAAAATTCTTTTTTTAATGATATAATATGTATTTTGATGTGAAATTTAAGCTAGGGTTGTTTCTTCATTAATAAATTACCTATAGGAAATATCTTGCATGATTTCCATGATAATTTTCTTATGATTTACCTTGTTGTCGTTTTGGTATATTACCTTCCTTACTCTAGTTATTACATTTTGAGTTATGTTCTTGTCACTAATTCAAATATAAGGCTTGGTTTGGTTGTTTTTAAACTCTCACCCATTAAGGATTCTCATATGAGGATAACCTTATTTATACAAGAATTTCAAGATTATGGACACTAATAAGCAACAAAATGATATTCTGGACTTGGAATGGTTAAGGAAAATTGAATAACTTTTTGCATAGTGTGTACTATATCCATCATGATATGCATCTCTAGGTTTTTAATTATATTATTTTTGTCACATTTATGCCATTTGATGGAATAGACTTTAACAACTATCTTATTTTCTTAAATTTTTTCTAGTACATTAGAATACTTGGATTATTTTCTTTAACAACTATCTTATTTTCTTTAACAACTATCTTATTTTGATTATGTTCAATACATAGGATTCTTTAAATTCAAGGATGATGAAATCATGAGACCAATTGATCATTTCACAGTGGAAAAGCATATTCTAGATATGGCTACTAGAAAGAATGCAATATATACTTGGATGGATTACTAGTTCCTTTCAACTAAGACTTCTTTGTTTTCCACTTCATATATTAGTATATATTTAATATGGCCATGAACATACTAAGGATTTGTCTTGGATTTTCTAATAGTGATCACCACAGTAGGTTTTTAGCATAAAAAATATTTGGATAGAAAATCAAGTTGTACTGGGAAATAACAAATCAAAGTTTAAGGGAATAGATTGTGCTTAAGTATACCAAAGAAATTCAAGGAGGATAACCTGAGAATGTATAAATATGATGAAAAATAGAAACATTGTACGTGTCACTTACACATAGGTTATATAGATACTTGCAACAATTCTTCCAAGTAAAATGTTGAGAAGCACAGAGATTTATTCTCCCAACAAATGAAATAACGTCCGTATTATGGATAATATATTGAAGTGATAAAGCTTGAATAGCTATTTTAATGCTTTCATATGCATCAATGTAATTGTAACTAAAGGTCATCTAATGTATGTATGGAGCAAAAAGTGTCTAGTAGAATGCATAAATTTTAATAATAGAAACAAAGATACAATCAATATTACTAAATCTCCACAATTAATGATATCTTAAAAATTGAGGAGCAAACTTCACCATGTTATTCTGTACAACATACTTAAAATAAGAATTTTTAGAACCTAAGCTTCACATCCATTGATAACATAGATTGTTGATTTTCTCATGGCTATTGGTTCTCTATTCACCAAAATTGAATTAAAAAATTTTGGAGTTTCTTTTGGATGCTCATGTTCTATGCCTATCATTCTTGCTCAAACCACATCTACATGGGCAAGTGCTAAGCAAGCAAGCATCACACAAAATGTCTTTGCTTGTATAGAATTAAAACCCTAATCTATGTCACATCAAGTATCTAAAACAAAAATAACCATGAAAAAATGAATTCTTATATCCTAATTAACTTAAAATTAGCAAGGGTAGGCTCCAAACCTCAAAAGATAAAAATATTGTTAAAATTCTCATGCTCTGTTCACGTTGTCAATTTCCTCATCACAACGTGAATTTAGGTCACTAAGGAATGAAGAAAATGGCAAGTGACATTCCTAGAGCATTGGCATCACCAACAAAATTTTTTAACTAGGGATTTACCATGGAATAATTTAGGAAACATTCATCTAATAAAATAGTTGGACCATGTTTGCATACCTCATTGCAACTCCATGGTAATAATAGAAGAAGTTCTTTGGGCCTAAAGAAGTTTTATTTTCCACCATTCTCACAAGATGTGGTAGGTAGATGTGAAATGCAAGGTTTTCTATGGTAATAAAATTGTAGTCAAGGCATAGCAAGAAGACAACTATAGAATTAGTAGAAGCAAGTAGATGGTGTCGTTGCAAAAAAGCTCATCCATCGATGACATAGAAGGGTAACAATAATGTGACTCCTCCTACATCATAGCCAATAAAAACTTAAACATAAAATTTTCCATGACTGCTAGAGGCACAGTTGTGAGACTTCAATGACCAAGGAACTAGGAAAATGTGCAGAAAATAAGAGCAACAAAAGAAAATAGGGTGGTGGCTAATGACGGCACTACCTTCCAGTGCAAGATCAAGGTGACGCAGCATCTAACATGATAGCCATGGGGCCTGTGTACACCCTCAAAGGTCTACGCATCTAATGTAGATGTGTAGACACACAAGCCCTTAAGGCCACATAGCCTTAATAGTTTTTTATTATTATTATCATCATTACAATTTGCAAGACTTTTTAAACATAAAAAAATAGGAGTTTTATGGTTTAAAAAGGAGGAATTTATAAGCATGTGGCAAACACACCTTTATTTTCTACAAGATTAAAACTTTTCATAGAAGTTCTAAACTCCTATGGAAGTTATAATTTGATCTCCTTGATATTTGTAAGGATGTAATTACCAAGAAGACACTTGCCAACTATGACTAGATTTTCTCATAACTTCCTATAGAATTTATAACTTCTTGAGGTAGTTATGAATAAATTACCTAGATATTTTCTATCCTCCTTAACCTCTCATTATTATTGTAACTATCCTAAGGCCACTATATAAGGACTGCAAGGGTAGAATTCAAGAAGATTTTTTGGAGGAGTTTTTGGGGAGAAGCAACTTTGAAGACAATTGAAAATTTCTTGTAAAGCATGGTTTGCTAAAGACATCAATTTAGCTAATTTTTTTTTAATCCTATGAGCTCATGTCTTCCCATTTTGTTTTAGTTAGCTAGTGGTTTAGACAGTATCATGCTTGGCATTTAATTTTGGATTTTTCTAGGTTGTCTTAATAGCTCTATTTTTGTACAATATTAGACTTCTATTAGAGTTGCGAAATAAGAGCTTATGTTGTGTTATAAAAGCATATTGAGCAATTTAATAGTAATTTCTTATAGAAATTACCTGTTTGAGTTTAGAGAATCTAGATAATCTTTAATACTTTGAGATGATTAAAGTAGCTTCTTTATTTATAAAGCTAATTATCTTAGTATTGCAATCTTAAAATTGTTAAAGTTTTCTAGAATATCTATTATTTTCAATTCTTGACCAATATTTAACTAGCCAAATAGAAGCTTGTACTTCGTCATTTACAAAGAATTTTGATAATTAAATAAGAGTGTCTTTTATGAAATTTCTTGTTGAGCTCTGAAGGTTTGGATGATTCGTAATAGATTGAATTGGAATAGATCTATTGCAAAGTGTTTTCTCATGTTAATTTATCTTGCTTAAATTTTTAAAACTCAAAAAAATTTTCTTTCTTTTCTTTTCTCTTTCTAAATCCTTTGAATCTTACGCTATTTCTAGTTTTCTTGTGGAATTCTCTCTCTAGGAAAAATTAGGAGTAGATTAGTAGAATTGTGCTCAAATGTTTTTGTAAAATTTTATTTGTTACAAGTAATGAACTATAAGGACTATATAGACTAAGTGATTTGACAAAATATGAACCTTCAACAACTCACCTTTTAGGAGATTGAAGTTTCATGTTTAGCATTTATCTTGAATTATTTAATTTGTATCATTATATTTACATTAAGGATAACATAAACTTTTTTGGAAGCACCACCATTATTGAGATTTATTTGAAGTGGTTTATGGAGTTATTTATATTATTTTACCTATTTATGCATTATGTTAAATTTATTTTATGTATTTGCATTATGGTATCATGTCTTTTCTAGCCTAGGTATTATGTTTTTATTATTATGCATCTTGTACTTATATTTTCTTGTATCAAGTAACTTCTCACACTTTCTCGTGCAAGAAGAATTGTATACAAAGATAGTCGTTAGCATCTACAAATCTAATAGCATGAAGACATACTCAAGATGTACACTAAAAGGGTGTGCATAGGGAGCAAATGAACCATCTTGAGCACGAGTGGTGGGAGGTGAAATTCCCTATGGTGCCATTGAGGACACCTGAGAACTTTAAGTCTCTCATGGAGCTTGTTAACTCACTAGTTGTTACATCCCTAATGCTTCACAATCTCAATTTTGTACTGATGGGAGGTGAGACATTTTATGAGCAGAAGGCACATTAGTTTTACTTGATGTTTTGAAGGACCTCGTATACATCTTGGACTTTCTAGGTTGGTGGCATGTCCTATGACATCAACAAGGCCCTTGTATATTAGGTTCTTAAGATGCAGGTTGGATATAATTGACAACACTTCATGGTAGCATCTTTGAAGAGGAAAACTTAGTTGTCTGAGCTCTTCCCTGGAGTTGTAATGGATGAGATGGGATGATCCTACAAAAACCTTTCTTTAGAAAGGAGGGTTCTTACTAGGAATGTGATGATAAACATCCTAGGTAGTTCTCATTTCATGCATGCCATGTCATTTAACATGCTAGTCATGAGTGACATGGAGGATCTTGGTAAACTCAATTATTGATTCATCATTTTATCCAAGATGGAGTTGGTAGTTAGAGATGATAATGAGGTTCCTTTCCCATTGGTGATTTCAACATTATATCGACACTTCCAAATTCGGCCACTAGCCCTATCCATCAAGGAGATTATTGCATGAGGTGTGGACTAGTTTCCAAATTTGGAATGCACTTTTTACACTCAACAATTGCCCCAAATAGGATATGAGGAGGTTAGATGGATTCATAACCCATGTGTTCCTAATGATGAGGGCAAGGTTTCTTGGATGGCTCATTATGTAGATAAGAAGCAACAGTAATGGTTGGAGTAGCATGAATAATGAATGATGATTAGGCTTTGATAGGAGCCAAAGTATGGATCATGAGTCATTTGGATACACTACAGGTAAGTCTCATTACACATTGTAATGAGATGGAGATTCATATGCATGTCCATTATGATAGGCTAGAGAGGAGGTAGAATTGGGTAGTATCTAATGTGGAGATCCTTGGGCATCACATGTTCTTTTAGCTAAGGGAGTTGTGATAGTTCTTCAATCCTCTATAGGTTGGTGAGTAGGTGGATTGAGAGTTCGTATTGATGGGCTCACCTATCACCAACAAGAAGTAGGCCAGACCATCTATCCTTATAGCAATGTGGATGATGAGGTCACAAAGGAGGATTTTATGAGTGAGAAGCCTAGAGAGGGTGCTTCTCAATCTCCTACTTTAGCATAGGTTCCTAACCCTTTTCAAGAAATGCCTCTACTCCTCTAGCTTGAGCATTTTATTTCCCTCTCGCTCTTTCCCTTTTCTCTTCTTTTTGTATACTCATGAGGTGTTATGATATTTGCATATTAATCTTATGCTCTATCTTCTTTATTGTGATTTTCATTAATTCATGCACATTCTTCCACTTCCTTTTATCATAACAATAAAGAGATAGTTGGGGGCTATGTTAGGATGTGAATTAATGCCATTTTTTACTTGGTTTCTTCAAGTGTTTGGATTAGGATAGCTTGCTGTGATCTTATGTAACTCAAAGTTTCCCATAGCTCATCGTCATAGGATAGGAACAAGACCTTCAATAATGAGAATGACCCTTATGAAGTCCAAAAGGAAGAGTGTCTATCAAAAAATTGCGAAAAGTGATTTTTAGAAGGAGGAAGATAGAGGAACAAGTGAAGTTAGTTGTGAACAAATATGGAGTAGCACATGAAAGTTGCATATGAGTCTAATGATGAACTACAAGCTCATGCAACCTGCATTAGCTTGTAGCTCATAGAATTTCCACTAGTTGTGGATTGTAGCCAATTGTAATTTAACTTTGAATAGAAATTGAGAATTCATTAGTGCAAATCCCTCTAATCACACCTCTGTCATAGTCCTTGATAGTCTACTAAATCCTAATTGGTCACTTGATCATTAGGATTTGATTATCTAACCATTGAAAATAGTTTAGTGAGATTGCTAATCAAAACCATTAGCAATTTTGAATTGGCTTCATAAATCTTCATCAAGCTATGAGATGCAATCTTGTGTGGCTCACATCTAGGTTGCAACCGTTAGCCAGAAGTTATTCTAACCATCAACTAAAGCTATTTTAGTGCTAAATCAAAGTGGGACTATAAAGTGTTCCTCAAAAGGAGAAAGCAGAAAGGAGAATAGAATAAAAATATTAATGATGATAAGATAGATAGAAGAGTTTCTAGGAAAGATATAGAATTTAAAGAGAATTAGAATTATTCTATTGAATTGTATTATTTTATATTAAATATTCTTAAATAATAAGATAGTTGTCTTTTTCTTGCTTAAGAGTGAATTCATGTTAAGTATTCTTCACCATAATTCTGGCAATTAATCTGACGTAACCCACAATCCTCCGTTTGATTAAATTGCACACTTCTACAACACAAGAATGCAAGAAAACAATCAACACTCTTCTTCTAAATGTTGGCAACCATTTGGGACCACCAACATTTTCCTTCGGTCTTGCGACTGGGATCACAAGAAATAAAGGTGTTCCTTCAAACTTGAGTTTGGGTGTTTAATAGTCTCTAGAAACACCAAGGCCCATATACCTCCAAATAAACTCAATGGTAATAGAGTGAACTAAGTGTAAATGTGTGTTTGTTGTTATGAATGTTAAAATGCTTAGGTTTGTGTATGAAATTGCAACTAGTTATTATAACAGAAATTCAGCTAACCTTGTTGAATATTATGAGTCATTAAAGATTCCTATTTTGTAAATTCACTCAGTCTATATAGTCCCTATAGTATGTTTCTTGAAAAAAATAAAATTTCACTAAAATTCTTAAGCACAATTTTGCAAAAATGTACTCCTAATTTTCCTCAAAGATAAAGATCTATAATAAAATTTGAAATAGAGTGAGATTCAATAGATTCTAAAAGAAAAGAAGAGAAAAAGAAAATTTGTCTTAGATCTTAAACATTTAAGTGAGATAAATTGAACATGAGAAAACACTTTAAAAATTGAAGCTATTTCAAGTCAACTTAAAATATCAAAGATTTTCTAGTCCCTCTAGACTCAAATAGGAAATTTTATAAAGACATTGCTATTAAATTACTCAAGATTTTTATCAAAAGAAAACATAATCTTTTATATGAAAACCAAATAGAACTCTAGAATTATGCAAAAATAGATATATAAGAGTAATCAGAATATCCCAAAATTAAATGCTAAGCACAGTACTGTCTAAACCATTAGCTAAGCAAATAAGACAAAATGAGAAGAAAAGAACTCGTAGGATTAAAACAAAGAACTGAATTAATGATGCAATTAGCAAGCCATTCTTTACAAGTAATCTTCAATAATTCTTCCAAGTTTCTTCCTCCTTCCCATTTTCTACCCTTAAAGCTCTTTTTATAGTGGCCTCTAGGTAGCTACAATTATCATGAACAATTAAGGAATGTTATAAAAATTACAAGGGTTTAGTTATAACTACCATATGAAGTTATAACTTCTATAGGAAGTTACTCTCACTATAGAAACACAAGCCATAGCTACCATGTGTCTTGTTGGATAACTATCTAATAAACTCCCTTTCTTCTTAGATAATAATTTTTTTAATTAAAACATGATTCTTGGATTCATGTTGGACATGTTGGCATAATACCCCAAGTCTCCATATTCATGTATTAGGAACTATAATCAATATTTATGCTCTGCATGACAACTATGATTTTAGGCTATGGATTGTGTGCTTAAAGTTTGAGGAACTAAATGAGAAACTCTTCTTGCAATGCATTAATATCATGGAGGGCTACCTTTCTGACACTAGAATGAAGCACAAGGATGTGGAAGAGATCATCCATGTCAATGGTTTTGCTTGCATTCCTTAGATTTAGTAGTCATTCAAGAAGTTTCTACCAAGGATTTCTCTATCATGGATGTCCAACTTCAATGAGGCTATGGCCATGGGTGCCACCATCCAGACTATCAATTTGGCCAACAAGGATGTTTAGAGCAAGCTTGGATGTCTCCATTAATGGAAATGAGATGAACTTTGTGGTGTCAAAGAATACTCTATTGTCATTTTCAAAGAGAAGCACTACACCACCTACTCCCTCATCATCTTTCTATCCTTGGCAACATCATCATACCTTTTAGCAATAGCATAAATGTTGGACAACAAAGTGTGATCATCAGATTCTTTGGGAACAATTTCAAGTAGCTAGTTTTTAGCAAGGGCACCAAGCTCTAAATTACTATGCATTTTTCAAGCTCCTAGCAGAGCACTCCATGCAAGGACAATGGGCTTTAAAGGCATGTTACTGATAGAATCATAAACTTCTTTGAGATATCCTAACCAAGAAAATAGATCAACCATTCTAGCATAATGATTATTTTGGATACTAATCATGAAATATTGGATCATTGACTCATAAAAAACATTTTTCTTCACTACTAATCCTTCATGACTACAAGCCAAAATCAAATGCAAAAATGTGATGCCATTAGGAACCAAAGTTACTTTTAGAATCACATCAAAGAGCCCTATGGCCTACTCAATTTGACCATGATGTTCTAGTCCCTTGATCATGGAATTCCATGCAAGCACTGTTGTATTCCACAACTCATCATGTCCTTTTCTTTATCCACATGTCCATTTCTAGCATACATGATGACAAGGGCATTTTCCACATAGCAATACTGACTAAATCTGAACTTGAGACTTAAGGAAAGGGTCTACCTATCCTAGATGATCCTCAAGAGGGAAGAAGAATTCATGGGAGTATAATAAAAATCATTTTTGGATCTAATGTTTTCATGGGTAATGGATTAGTGAACATGTATGCCAAATGTAGGATATTAGGTGATGCAAGTATGGTGTTTGATGAAATGTCTATGAAAGATGTGGTTTCTTAAAATGCTAGAATGGGGACTTTTAGAAAGCCTTGAAATATTTTTTATGACATGTGGGGAAGTGAGATTGTGATAGACTTGATCAGTTTTAAGAGTGTTCTTCCTACCTGTGCTCAAACCTAGGCTTTGCAATTAGGCCATTAGATTGTAAGAAATGGGCTTAAAACTAATGTTATGAAGACTGCATTAGTAGATATGTATGCAAAGTGTGGTAGCATTCATGATTCCAAGAAAAGTTTTGATTAAATGCCAACAAGGGATGAAATCATATGGAATGCTCTGATTGTTGCATATGGGCAACATGATTTTGGGAAGGACGCTCTGCAACTTTTTTGGGACATGGATAAGTCTAATGCCAGGCTTAGAATTATGACATTTCTTTTGAATTTAGTGAATTATCATGAAAACATTGCAAAATCTAAAATCATTTACATCTTCCTAATTTACATACATTGTTTTTTAATACATAAGGAAGTCTGATGTTAGACCTAGAGCTATGACATTTCTTTTGAATTTAGTGAATTATCAACACAACATTGAAAAATCTAAAACCATTTGCATCTTCATGATTTGCATACATTGCAACTATGAGGGTTGTCTTGCTAATGTAGCAATCTTTTAACTCTTAAATTTTAGAATAAAATTCTGAACTAAATTTTTTTCTTAACAAAGACCATCACTGCTCCATCAAATGGTAGAAATGCACCAACACTAAACTAACTAACATTATTCATAGCTTATATAATAACACAAATAATTTAGATGTTATTCTTTATTTTGATGGAGTGCACACTTCCTTCAGATCTAGTCTAGCCTCTATCTTTATTCTTTCTACTAATCAAGTTCTCTATAAGATTTATAAACTTGATTTTCTATGCATTTACAATATATTTAAATATGAGGCTCTTATATGAGGTCTCTTGCAAGCCTTTCAGAATTAAGTCAAGACTATTACTATTTATGATGAATCTTAGCTCATCATAAATTAAGTTAATGGTGAATATTACTACAAGGCTTATTAGTTATTTTTTTTATCTAGAAATGACTAAGGAACCTATTATTTGTAATTCATGATAATATTTTAGCCTTACCATATCAACTTATGTAAACTATTTACTTAACACATGTCACACAATCTCCCAACATCTCAGTTGATCTATCAACAAAAATGATGAGAGTTAGCAATGAGCAAATCTTCTTTATTACCTCACTACTATAGAAACTCCTAATCATATAAAACCCTCATAAAAATATGATTTAAGTAAAATTAGGCAATACTTCCAATTAGTGAATCTTGATATTTTATGTCAAGTTTTTTCTACAAGCATTCTTCTACATTGTTTTAATCTTGTGGAGTCTAAGAAAGTTCTTCATCAAGTTCATCCAAGAGTTTGTGATGGATACTTAGGATCATGGTTCTTGGATTCTCATATATTTATTTAATCTATTGGTAGCCAACCTTAGCTAAAGAAACTTACAATTTTAACAAGACATATGATACTTCACAAAGACATATACTGCTTATCTATCTTTCATTATAGGAGGTTAATATGTCTCAAATTATTCAGCTCTTTCAAAAATGATATTTAGATACTATTGATGCCATTAATCCTACTTCATCTACTAGGCATCAATTTATTTTAGTTAATGTATAATATTTTACAAAGAGGGTAGATGTTGTTCCTTTGTATTCTACAAATTCCTTCTTCATTTTTCATTTCACTCTTAATCACATAATAACCTACTTTGATGTGCCTCTCCAAATTATAATCAAAAAAGGAGCTTACTTTAAAAGTAAGAATGTTGCTAATTTATGCTTCATGTATCGCATCATCTAGTCATTCTCATTATCTTATTACCCTTAATCTAATGGTTAAGAAGAATTCAATAATAAAACTTACATTCTTTTCCTTTTTATGATGGTTAATAAAATCCAATACAATTGGCACATATAGCTATGTCATTCTCTTTGGGTCTACCATATCATTTTCAAATAGGCACTAGTTATACCTCATAATTTCTAACCTATGATTTTGAGACAATCTTACCAATTGATCTTTGTATTTCATCTCTCTATGTTACTCTTCATGATTGGTATTTAGCTCAAGATAATAACAATATGTAATGTGTTAAGTTAGAACTTCTAGAAGAATAATGAAAAGCTACTCTTCAACATTTACATGAATATTAAGAAGATATTTAATTTTGTTACTCTAGATATGTCAAAATAAAAGAGATTCATAAAGGTGGTCTAGTCCATCATTTTCTGAACTCTAGATTTCTAAAATTTTTCCCTAATTGGCAAGGTTCTTTTATGGTGGTTCAATCTCTACAAAATGGTTTCTATATTATATGTGATCTAGAAGGATATTAGTTTTTAGATTGCATTAAGAGAAGCTTTTCAAAGCACTACTATATATAAGGGGCTAATCTATTATAACATTAAACCTATTGACTCTTTGAGATTGAACATGTATTCTTCCAATGATAATTTACCTTTTATTAGTTATTTTATACTATGATAAGATATGTACTTTTTCAAGATAATATTTTTTCTCTAAATTCTATTTCATTTTGCATTATTTTGCTTACTCCTCCTCCTCTCTATCTCATATTCTACTATTTCTCTAGCTATTTTCTTCATATTTCCTTATGTTTTCTATCCCATTCTACTCTATGTACCTAGCATAATTAGTGAGGTTTTTTAGTGATCAAATATCTCCTTGCTTCATGTGAAAATATGACTAAGGGTGTTTTTGATTTGGATAGGGAGAGATTACTTTGATAGTATATATAGCATCCTTTTCACCCATATAATGTGTAGGATTTAGCACCATCCTCATGACACATGTATAGGTAATATTCTTTTTTCTTCCTTTGCTTTTTTACTCTCTTGTATTATATTTATCTCTCCTTTTTCTTATCCCCTCTTCTTATTATTTCCACTTCTCTCTATATTTAGCATTAATGAGGCTAAACAAGAGTCTCTCTCTTAGTGCAATGAGGAAGTATTGAATGTAGAGCAATGTAAGAGGTATAAATATTCATATAAGGTAAGGGAGAGATCAATTTTAAGGATCTAGCCATGTTCCACTTCTATGACACAACACCCCATCATTAATGTATTAGTGATGTTCCTAATATGCTTTTCCCTTATTCTATTATTTTCTATTTTTGCTTTAACTCTCCCTATCTTTCTCTATCTCTTTCTCTTTTCTTAATCTATATTAGTAAGGCTAAACAAGTGTCTTTGCTTTACTCTAGTGGGGGTTTGATTGAGAGAGTTGAGTAAATTAGGAAGTTCCTTATTAACATTTTATGTACTTTTTGGGATCTAGCCATGTCCTAGTCGTGTGGTGTAGCACTCCACCATAGGTGTATTAGCAATATTCTAAACTTTTCCCATTATTTTTCCACTTTATTTAAATCCTCTTATAAGTACTAAGTAGATTGTATCTTTTCTTGATGAATTATTATTTATATTTTCAGTAGTATATATTAAGGGGGTACAATGTTGTACCCACTTTGACTTTTTTCTGCATAAGTAATATTTTTAGGTATATTCTATTGCTTTTCAAGCTCTAGACATTTGACATTCCATGTCATCAACCATGTTTTTTCTAGTTCTTATCTTAAAAATTAATAAAAAATGACATCTCACATCATTTTCTATGTTATTGTGGATATTGTTTTTAGTCTTTAGTTTTGACATCTAGCATTATCTCCGACATGGATTCTAACTTTAGCTTTTTCAGTAGTTTGTTCTTAATGTACAATGTCATTTTTATTTTCATTATCCAACATCAATCCTACTTTTTATTTTGGACCTCACTTTCCACATCAGCTTATTCAAAACATTCTAGAAGTTTATACAGATCCTAATGCATCATTTCTTCATAGTCAATGAGATATTTATGGATTATAAATAAGAGGATACACTTAAGAAGATAGAGGTTAGAAGGTTAAAAATTTTGAAGAGAAAGAAACCTATGAAATAGTAACTCTTGTTGCAATTTTCTCTAATATATTAGAAATTTCTATGTGCTTCTTAACTCCTTAGAGTTTTTCTAATTTCTCCCTTTGATTATTCTACTGATACATTGTAGTCCCTTCATGTTGTCCTCCTAACATATGGAGAATCTCATTCAATCTAGATTGATGTACAAATTTGATTCAATTCCCTTGGGTCACATCTCACTATTTTCCTAATTTGCAATAGTTTCATCCAATTGAGAAATCTCCATTAGGCACATAAATCAAAGAGAGAATAGGGTAACATAGCTACTCTTCATACATCCTTGATCCCTAATTTCATCTCCTGAATTACTAATCCATTCTCCTAGATTCCTTTCATAGATATTCTACTTTTCATATATTTTAGTTTTTCTTTCTCCAATATGTATTTGGTATTGTATCAAATTTTTTACTATTCTTTTAACTTAAGAATATGAATTTTTTATTATATTTCTTTTGTTCTATTCCATAGTTTTAATTCTTTTAGTTATAAATGCTTTTATTTTTTGTAAATTTTATTTTTCATAATGTTTCTCTTTTGTATTTCATTGTGCATACACCTTTCTTTTCATCACATTTGTTTTTCTTTTAACTAACTATTCCATGCATCTCTTTTTTGCTTATTATTTTCTTGTGTTTGGCAAAAATACTACATTAAATTATTGGAATTTCTAATAATATATAGCTCCCCTTTCAATTTAGATATGTGTTTCATTAGACCATTTGGTGACCTTGGAATTCTTAGCTTATTTTCTTATAGGATTCTTTTAAATCTCAGATTCATGATGATTCTGATCACAATAGAGCAATGAACCTTCATGTAGGGGGATTCATTAAGGAGAATCTTTAAAATATTTTAGATATAGGAGCTACCACCATCCTTTGAGTAGCAAGCTATGGATAGCATTTTTGGTGTCTTTGTGTAGTATCTTCCATTAGTTTCAAAACCTTATCAGTGACATGGTACTCCATCCTTCTCTAGGACCACTTCATCATTAGATAGTGCACCTAGGATAATCCATTTTTGAGTTAAGCCTAAAACTTGATGATGACCTCTAGCTTTCAACTAGGCTCCATATGATAGTCATGAATCTAATGATGTTGTGTAGTTATTCAAATGATCCACTAGTAATGATGATGATGAGGAAAAAAACTATCCACTAGAAGTCCATCACTAGGATTTAGATAAGCATGAGACTGATAATGAGTAATCCTTTGTTTGGATGATCAAAAAGGGTGAGATGGTTTTCTATAGTTCTTAATGTTTATGACCATTTTTATTATATATATGTATGGCCATGTATGTTCTGATATTAGTGATAGTCATGAAATATGTACTTGTGAATAGTGATAATGGTTCTTTCTTGTGATGTATGTGATCTTAGAAAGTCGTAAGAAATTTAGTTGTTTCCTATATCTCTCCTTTACTATGAGATCCATTTTGTTACTTGTTTCGTATAGTAAAATGAATTTTTCAAACATAGTTATTATGGATGAATAATTCACATGATTTGCATTTCATAGTTTTTCATCTTGCTCATTATAGATCTTCACCTTGATAATTTAATTTCTTGTGGTTTATTAGTTTTATGATACTTCATTTTATTCAAGTTTTGAACATCACCAAAAAGAAGAAGATTGTTGATATTTTAGTATATCTAAACTTGATAAAATGAAGATCATATTTGGTTGTATCCATGTTAGATTATGTCTCACAAAACTCTACTAAGATTGACAAAATATTTGGATATTCTTAGACTAACAAAATATTTTTCCACCAAGTTTAAAGACTATTAGTGAAGGTGAAAAAAATGTCTTTCACCAATGAATTACTTCTTCCTCATGGATAATATGCCTTTCCAAAGTTAGGAAAAAAATTGCAAAATATTTCTTACCATCAGAAAAAACATTTTTCCTTCATGTAGAATATCTTTTTCAAGAGCTATGACTTTTGCAGAAGATGTCTATCTCTCATACAAGATGTCATTCCAACTTAAAAGACATCTTTTTTGCAAGGGGTAAAAATACAATATGATGTTACAAGCTTTAAAAAATATGTAGCTAGTCATTAGTGAGGGTTCTAATGATTATCTCTTCCAAAGATCTATAAAGGAAACATAAGGCAAAGTTCCAGTGTAACTAGGAGCATTAATCAATCATTGAGTATCCAGCATCCAAGTAATTTACATAGTACATTCTTGTTTGTATTTTTGCATTTTTTGATCATAGAAAAAGAAATATGAAAGATAGTTTATAATTTTCTTAATTCAATTTTTTTCGTTTCCTTCTTGAGCCTTGTAAGGTTATGTATTATTCTTGAAGAAGAATACATATGTTTACTATTATTGTAATGTACCCATTTCCAAATGGTGCTACTGCATAATGAAGATGGAGCCTCTTCATAACAAATGTTATCATTATCATAAGAAGACTTGAAAGGGGAGTTGTAATTAAGATCCAAAAGGGCATGTTGTAATAATGGACATGTCTCTTGAGGTGACCTTTAGGGGTTTGACCTAAGCCATTTCTACTTGAGCATTAGAAGTTGTATCATCATGGAGTTGTGGAGATAATAAAGGTGAGTAATGGATGCTAGGTGAAGTAGGATAGGAAGAGGACTAGCCATCCCTTCTGGCTGGGTGTAGGCCTAATTTTGGTGGCAATGCTGGATTGCCTCTAAGAGATAGATGCCAAAGGAAGAAAGTCCCAAGGAACACCCACAACATCATCCAGATACACTATTCTCCATCAATAAAGCATTCTTTTCTTTTTCTTTTTAATTTTCCTTGTTAATTTCTTTTCGTATAATGTCAAATTTTACATATATTTAACATGTGGTATATTATCTTCTTATGCATAATGTCTAATATAATGTATATTTGACATTTTTCATGACATCCATGAATGGGATGTCACATTTGGTATCAAAGAAAACCATGTTCCAAAGGCCAATTAGAACAATGGATCAACTACAACATGATGATTAACCATGGAGCCAAGATCTAAGGAGAGCCATGGACCACCACCATATGTATCATATGTCCAAGAGGATCCATACATCTACAAAAGAACCATAAAGTGTATCATGTTCAACATGAACCCCACCAACCAAAGATTCGCTCAAAGATATTAGCCATAAAGAGATTTGACTATGCCTCATCAAGGTACATCAATTGCAAGAAACATTGGCAAAAAACTGATCCAAGTAACTTTTACCCATCTTATATTATTATTAGAATGTAATGGATTCAGGTCATCATTAAGTTCCTTCTAGAAGGTTAGTAACCATGACGTAAGTTGATTTGGCCTTGTTTGAAAATTAGTATCCTAAATACCTTATCCCTATAAACTTGGCAATACTCATATTACCTAGGACCTATGTATTGTTAAATTTAAGGGATTCAACCTAGTCACAAGATTCTCTCATCCCTACTGAACCAATAAGGTTCATTGCTATGAGATTCATATAAAAATGAGTACTTAAGGGGTAATGTTGTGATGTCTTACTTATTATTAATACTTAGGACATAATCTTGATGTGAGAGAATAAGATTATATCATACTCACCAAATCATAAGGTAAAATTATTATGTTTTGTGTTTAAGGATTGTAATATCATTTATAATTATCAAAGTCATCTAGAAGTCATTATTTCATCTATGTATCAGCCTAGAAATGTCAATTTGGCAGAATAAGCTATCTTGGTCCTTTAAAATCTTGGAAATTCAAATTAGTTTTCAGATCTTGAAAACATATCCAACTCATAATACTCATCAAGATGATTTCAATAATACAAATTTCATTTTAATTAGACTTACAAATTTGAGATATTGATGTTTAAAGTTTTTCATTATGCATGTTCAAATAAAATAATAATAAAAATTTAAAAAAACAAGAGTATGTATGTTCAAACCCCAAACTCAAAATGAACACACACACACACACACACACACATAGCTATGCTAGCCTATGAGGATCATGCTAGCCTCTTATAGGTCCATGCAACCTTGAAAAGGACCATACTAGCCTGTAGAACTATGTAGCCCTACTTGAGGCCCATTGGAACCATAGCTACCTATCATTTTCATTACCGCATCCACCTATCAAGGAACCCTCACCTTGCACCTCCTACCAACCATGCACCACCTACCATGGACTAACCACCAACACCATCATCAAAAATCCAATGAGAGAGGGAATCAAAGTTCACTCGCAGACACAATGGACAACCATTTTCCACCAAGAGATCATACCACATCACATAGCATCATTTGAAAATGGGGACATTACAAAATTTTGAATTTTTTTGGTTGAAGTCTTGCATAGGAAATCCATAATAACCACCATCTTGGGCACCATGAACCCAAGAAACCATTGTCAATAAAAAGCCACGATGTCCTTCTCTAACACTTCATCATCCACGAACATCAAAACTACCACAAATATGCATAACATCTCATCCTAGTGCAAGTTGGGGTGCATGATGATAATTCCCTTGATGATGGCAAGGTGTCAGTATAGCACAAACTTCATCTTGATATTGTTAATATTCTCACCATTGGATATGATGATGTCCTTGGCACAGTTCTTGATCTTGATGTCATCATCAATGTGCATGATGGTCATGTTGTCCATGCATAGCCACTTGTCGATGAACACCCATGCCATTGCCTAGCAATTATGCATGTACCCCAACCTGAGGCTACCACCATGAAACATGACCTCACCATAGGTGCATCCATCCTAGGGAATTCTTGCCAGCATCATAGGGTTCTTCACATTCATCTCCATGAGGTTTAGCATGTGGATTCCCTACTATGCCTTTAGTTGTGCATGCTCCTTCATGTGGAGCACATTCCAATAGTGCTTTCACATGCAGTAGAGGACTAGCTAGATCATCTCTGTAATGTTGTAGTCATGCATGACTGAGAAAACTGTTGCCTTTCTTGGAGCTGATCGCAACACCCACTATTATCGCCACCACCATTTCCTACACTACCACAATGATTGCACTACTGAAATTGTCCTTGATTTTTTCACCAATTTCATCAAAAATTTTGCCAAAAATATCATTAGTCTATGGTATCCATGAGCACCATGGATATCATGGGCACCACAGAAGCCTACCTCCTATTGAGCACCATGTACACTATGAAATGTTGCCTCCCATGGAGCACCATGGCTACTATGGACATAGTAGAATGTTTCCTTTTATGGAGCATTGTAGGCACTATGGAATGCTACCTTTCATGGAGCACAACAGGCACCACAAACATTGTGGAATCCTGCCTCTCATGAAGCTTTGTGAACATCATAAACACTATGGAATGCTACCTCCCATGGAGCTTTGCAGATATTGTGGAATGCTAATTCCCATGGAGCTATTCAAACATCATGGATACCATGGAAGATTATCTTCCATGAAGCTCTACAGATACTGTGAAATGCTACCTTGAATAGAGCTTCATAGACACCCCTAGCTAGCCATACCATCAACCATACAATGTTACATTAGTTAATGGAAAATTTGACAATACTAGAAAAATATATAGTAAAATTAAATTTAAAACATAAAGAAAATTTTACAAAAAAAAAAGAAATTGGAACCTTGACAATAAGTGAGATAATAATTCCATAATTAAGCACATTCACTTTGGAGTAGTACTAGGATGGATGACCTCTTGAGAAGTCTCATTTTCTATGCCTAAGGTTTTCAACTCTAGAAGCCATAATTTTTTGATTCCAAAAGTCTTTTTTAGTAAACAATGAGTTGTTTTCTATAAATTTCAACCTCTTGAACATAATGATGAAGTTAGATCCACCTCATGGAACTTTGAAAATTAGTTCTTACTCCTTACCCAACATGGTGTCTCAAGATCTCCAAAAGCTCAATTTTACCATAACTCAGGCATATGATCATTTTTAACATTTTAATAATAATTTCTAAAATTTTTTAGCCTTCTAGACTCAATATTGAGGTTAAATTTATCATCTAGGTATGTGATAAATCAATGATACCCTAAATCATGTGTTAAGAGGCCATAACATAGACTAGCTAATTATGCCTACTAATTTAATTATTGAGTCTTACAAATTTAACCTCTTAAACCTTAAGATTAAGTATTTAACCTATGTAGATAGATAGTCTTAGCTTTCTAAACCTCTATTTTTTCATTAGTTACACTGTTGGAGTTAGTGTCTTAAGGAGAATAGAAAGGCTATTAAGAATTAGATAATTGATGAGATGCGATATCGCATACGCAATATCGCATCATCCCCTATGATGTCGTGTACGTGATATCGCGGTCCGCTGCCAAATCTATAAATAATAGGTGGCACTCCCCTCATTTCTCATCCTAGGCTTAAAGTAGGGAAACTCTGGCAGTTTGATCACTCCAGAGATAGAATATTTTCCATGTGCCCACAGTAGGAGTCCCCAAGTGAACGAATCTTTCTTCGAGCAGCTTTGTACCTGAACGCAAGTTGTGTACGGCAATAAAGACGAGCTTTGTGGATAAACCTTGCAGT
>MNCI01001919.1:931778-962826 GCA_015680685.1 Gnetum montanum
ATGCTAGTTAATTTATACTTAGGTCCTTAGTTAGAGTTAGTTAGCTTTCTCAACCCTTCACCTCATAGCATAGGAGATAAAACCAGAAAAGACCAAAAAAATCATATACCTCGAACTTACTTAACCATACACCATGACAACAACAAGTAAGTCTGGGAAGACAATGAATGATTAACCCCAAGTGTTCCATGGGGCGTTTAGGCATTTAGTCTGTGGAGTTCAATCGAATCGCACATGCTATGCTCGTTTCATATGGTTGAGTGTAGGGGTACCTCGCCACTCATCATTGGCACCGTTGCCAAGGACTAAGTGTTTGTACATCAAATAGAACATAAGGGATATCACTCACATCGTTGTGAGCCTTAACGAACCTTCGAGTTAATCAAGATAACAACATTATATAACGGTGAATTAGCATACCGATAAAAATGCCTTCTTCTCATAAGAGCAACTCACCACCTAAGGACCACACACGAGACAGTCGGCAACATAAAACACATAGCCAAAATTAACTAAGTCCTCAGCAATATAGGGTGACATATACTCATCCCGATGAGTATGTGCCTGATCTTACCTTTATTCTCCATCAAGATGAACAGATGCACTAGAGAGATTTGTTTGGAAACATAGTGTTACCTCCAGATCGTGTTGTCCCTAACATGCTTCTCCATGCTTTGGCACAGACTGGCATGACAGAACTTTATGCCAAATACATTGCGGCAGACTCTGACATGAGGGATTATCATCCTACATATTTACAATGTATGAGGGACGTAAGGCAGGAGAGCCAACAAACATTGTCAAAGGGCAAGGCCCCGCACGTCCTTAGTGAAATAGGAGACGAGGAACCCTTTATCATAGGTTTTTTAGCAAAATATGTTCCCCCTCCTAACGATGGTGAGGAGGTTGAGTATCAGAACCTATGATCAATGATACATATCCCTGGTTCTGATACCCATGAACACCAACTGTTCATAGAGGGAACAACCACTCACGCTAAGGACAGGCACTTAGATCATCACCACAATTGGGGCCGTAGTAGCCGAAGAGAAGGCAAGAAACATCATCATGACAATGGTTCCCCTTCTTCTTCCCCTTCTTCACATCACTCATTCTCTCCTTCAACATCTGGGCATAGCCACCATGAACATAAATGTGAGGATAAAAGTAAGAAGGATGAAAGACCTCGATGGGAAAGTCGAGAGAGAGGATAAGGGCAAGGACATAGGGAGAGTAGGGAACAATGCAGACATCACAGGCGTCATGAAAGAGATGATCATGACAAGCCCCTACTCACAACTTGAAGTATTCTTGACATAATGGAGGTACTTAGGATTCCCACAAGGCATTTAAAGGATAACCGGATCAAGCGTTTAGACATGAATAATATCCCACTGTTTGAAAGGGGATACAATGCTGATCTGCAAAATCATTTACAGGCATTCCACGATGCCTGTGCCTTGCAGAATATAGAGCATGAGTGGCAAAAACTTAAGTTGTTTCCAAGGACACTCACTAAGGAAGCAAAGAGCTAGTACTGTTCCTTAGAACTGGAAACCATCAGGAGGTGGAGTACGATGCTAGAACTGTTCAACGAAAGTATTAAATGTACTCCAGAGTGTCCAATTTGCGTAAGTAGATCCAAGGTTGGAAGCAAGGTACACATGAACCCTTGGATGCTGTCATGGCCCACTACTACACATTGTTACATCATTTCCTGGGCCATGGGTATGCTCAGCGGGATCAACTTCGCCACATCGTGGATGGGCTAAGGCATGAAACTAGAAGAACCCTTAGAACTTATGCCCAAGGGAGACTCTCACAACTTAGAGCCCATAAAGTTCATAGCTTGTTGGAGCAAGTAAAAAATGAAGAGGGTGAGCTATGAAAAAGAGAAAGTGTGGAAGAATACAACCGTGATCCCTCCCTTCGAAAGAAGGAAGTGAAATTTTGTGATGAAGAGGATGAGTCACCACTTGAAGAGTTGGTGAACAGAAAAACCTTGTCGATCCAAAAATTAACAACAGAATTAGTGGCTAAGGTAGACGATGTATGGAGTTCCTTAGACTCTAAAATTGAAACTGTCTTAAAAATTGTAGAAGAGTCTAAGGTAGAATAAAGTAGTGACAAAGGTAAGAAAAAGTGGAGAGATTTAGGTCCTGCACATAACAAGGGTAAGGGAAAAATCACTAACTCCGATGTGGCTAAGGATTCTAATTCAGACGATGACGATGGATGTGAGATCTACCATTATGACCATCCTAAGGGATGTTGCCCCATCATCTCACAGCTACAAGAGTCTGGGGTGTATGTGCTTAGTCCAAGACTCAACCAACGGCAAACACCCTGAAGGTTACCTTATCCACAAGGTAACTCAAGGCAGTTCCAGCAACCCTTAACATATTATCCAAGTGGAACTCCACCATAGCCCATCGGACAACATCAGCAGTGGCAATACCCATAGTCATGGGGGATGCCACCGCCAACACAATAATACCCTTACTGGCAGCCTGATCCATATGGTTTTTATGTGCAGCAGCCGATTTCTCCAAGTGACTCTATGAGTCACACAACCTTCAACCATTACTACCAAGCTCGGGAGTACTTCAGAAGGACTCCTTCTCCTCCGGGGGATACTCCATACCCACACCATCCTCCTAATCCATCCACACCTCTTCCACCACAAGTAGTTCCCATAACACCTCCTTCTCCAACAATGCAAGGGGAACTTCCTCCTCAACCGCAGCAATGTCACATTGTGAGAGCTATAAATATCCAACCTGCTGCTAGTTCTGACAACTGTAAAAAGAGAAGACCTTACTTCAGAACCAAAAGCCCAAATAAACTCTCGCAACAACAAGCGGTTAAGGCCATGTACACTCCTCCACCATCTAACACTTTGGAGCACCCTTCCGTCCAAAATTAGAGCTTAACGCATATGGTTATGTTAACACAAACTGTAACTAACTGGATCAAGGTGGGCCACCTTCCCAGAAAACTAACTGACCCTGGGAGTCCCTTAATCTATTTGCAGATCGCCAGAAATAAACCACATAGCGCTCTTCTTGACTCAGGTTCCAGAGTCAACTTAATTTCACGAGAGATGTATCACGCCTGGAACCTGCCCCAACTTAAGAAGAGCAACATCCAACTAGAGCTGGTAGACGAGTCCATGACCATTCCCTTGGGATTAGTGGAGGACGTCATTACCATTGTGTGTGGTTGGTCTTACCCAGCTAATTTCCTAGTGATTGAAGTTAACAATAATGAAGGCGACTTCCCAATTATAATGGGAAGGGCATGGCTAAGTACAGTAGACGCATGCCTTAGGATCCGCGATCTTTCCTTGGAAATCTCTAAGATAAACATTTGTGGAAAGATCGAGAAGAGGAAAGTTCCATGCATCACATACAGTGATTCATCGGGTGATGACATGGAGGAAATGCCTCCATGTAATAGGTGTGCCCTTGAAACTTTGAAACAAAGATGCCTGTATGTAGCAACCACACAACCAGTAGTAGACACCCCGTGGTTGACAGCTACTTGAAGGAGCAACCAAATATGCATGGAACGAACTAAGGAAACCCATGCCCATAACGAAGGCATAGACACATTGAAATATGAGCGTCGCCAACTTCCACCCCTCAACCTAAGAACATCAGTTGGGAGAAGTTGGGCACTTCTACGAAATTCAAACAAACGCTCATTATTTCGGATCTCTCCCTTACAACTCAGTCATGGGGGAGATGGCCACCTATGCTAATCATATGGGGCCCTCAGTTCTTTTAAGTTTTTGTTTTACATGTTTTTGTTTTACAACGTTTTTGTTTTACACATTTTTGTTTTACAAATTTCTTTAACTTTTCTACTTTTTGTTTTACAAATTTCTTTAACTTTTCTCATTTTTGTTTTACATCATCGTTATACTTTTTCAATTTTGTGTGTGTGTGTGTGATCCACCCTGTAAGTTTGTCCCATAATAAGCGTTCTTCATGATGGTATGAACTGTTTTCATATTGATTGCTAATGTTTGGTTTTTACCTTTAAGTCACAATGTTGATACTAAGGTATGTTTCTTTTGATATGGCAGGCAATGAGACCACTTCATCCATCCATCCACCAATTTCTATGGTTTCTCTCGGCTTGGAAATGTACAGTCCCTTTCTAATAAGAACTTTAACGAATCGGTGACTGGGGATTTCTCAAACTAAGGAAGGACTCATGGATTGAAAAGGGTGTGACTTCAAGGGAACTCGATGCTTTTGTGTTGGTCATTCTCTTGGGTGCTTGAATGTTTCTTCTTGAGTTTTCTTGTCGTTCCGATGTTACCCACTTATTGGAAGCTAAGACAATAAAAATAAGAAGTCTTTGCATGGTGTGGTTCTCACGCATAAAAACATAAAACACAAAAAAAAAACCAAGTGAGAATTCAAAGCACACCCCTTAGACAAATAAACTTGGGCTACAAGCACTAGTTATGGAACCAAAAGTGTTCCCTCTAACTAAGGCCCTTCTCACCTCCCATTCTCTCCTTTGTTTCATCAGAATGGTGGTGGCTCTTGTAGAGTGCATTCTTGTTGCCCAAGTGGATGGTTTAACCGAATGTGTTGATGCAAAGTCACTGGATGTGCTTGGTTTGAGGCTGGAGTTGGAATGAGATTTGCCAAGTCACATTAATCATCAAACACACAAGGGGCTGTACACCACCTTGTTCTTGGGATTCCATTCCATTTCTCTTCTTTCCATCCTTCTCTCCATTGTTCACCTCATTGCCAATTGTATCATTAGTGTATATATTTTGGTTGATGCATTGTTTTCTTTTGGTAAATTCTTGTGGTTACGACTTTAACTCTTGTTCCAAAGGACATTCCCAGAGCCTACAGACTCTTTGAATGTGGGTTTGTCAGGGCATTACGGGCATTAGCCTGCTTTGGGGAGGACCCACTAGCATTCCTATTTGGAACTTTAGTTAAATTCTTTCCCTTAACATTTTGTAATTAATTTTATTTTGTTCATTTCCATCTTGACATCCATTTCATCGATGCCATAGTTGTCCCTTTTTATCTATCTTTCTTATTCCTTTTCTTTCTCCATTCTAACGCTACCGGAGGTTCATGATTAGTCATGGGGGTATGGGGCCTAATTTTTTTGATTTTCTCCTAGCCCCGAAATTTTTGATTTTCTTCCTAACCCCTACACCTTCGGTAGTCATCAGTAACATATTCCTAGATCCATATCAGCCATACCACAACCTAGCCAATGAGTTTACACCAAAGCAAGTTATCAATTACATGATGATTTAATTACCCTTGCTAATATACGATTGTGTTGTGTGTGCAGATGGTGGACATGCAAACAACGGATTGGATTTGGAGCAAACAATTGGGATGGAGTAGCGTTGAAGTAGCTATGCAAGGAGCAAGATCGATGGCATGCTTACGAATGGACAACAAAGGCGCAATCTTGGTGTTGGCAGTAGCAACACTTCTTTCTTTCTCTCTCTTTCTCAATTTCCAACAAAGGCCTGATGTCATTGTAATAAGATGTTCACCCTTGTTTTCATGAACACCAGTTTTGTCAATTCTTGTAATAATGATCCATTCACATGTCATCCCATTAGTTCCATTCCCCTCAATAATTCCATACCTACCTAATATTATTGTAAGGAACTCAAGGAAGAGTTTTCATTTAGTCATGGGGGTATGATGAGATGCGATATCGCGTACGTGATATCACGTCGTCCCCTACGATGTTGCGTACATGATATCGCGGTCCGCCGCCAAATCTATAAATAATATGTGGCACTCCCCTCATTTCTCATCCTATGCTTAAAGTAGGGAAACTCTGGCAATTTGATCACTCCAAAGATAGAATATTTTCCATGTGCCCACAGTAGGAGTCCCCAAGTGAACAGATCTTTATTCGAGCAGCTTTGTACCTGAACGCAAGTTGTGTACAGCAATAAAGACAAGCTTTGTGGATAAACCTTGCAGTGCATGGAATAGGATTTATTACATGTTATTTATTGTTTTCCTAGTAACTCGGCATGAGTATGACTTGGTTATGAGCATTGACGAATGTGTATGGCTAACCAAGGAATTGGCTACTCATCGCGATTAGATTCTCTCACCCTTGTCTCCTAGAATGCGTGATGAGTACAACTTGATTACGAGCATCTATGGATGTGTACAGCTTCAGTATGACCACTTCGAGCACATGTGTTACGTGTGGTGATCCCAGTAATGATTAGCATTTGGTAGCCACAATTGCATAGTTCAGGGTGTGTATGGTAAGTGGGAACGGATGCTAACACTAGTTAATTTAGACTTAGGTCCTTAGTTAGAGTTAGTTAGCTTTCTCAACCCTTCACCTCATAACATAGGAGATAAAACCAGAAAAGACCAAAAAATTCATATACCTTGGACTTACTTAACCATACACTGTGACAACAACAAGTAAGTCTGGGAAGACAACGAATGATTAACCCCAAGTGTTCCATGGGGCGTTTAGGCATTTAGTCTACGGAGTTTGACCGGATCGCACATGCTACGCTCGTTTCGTATGGTTGAGTGTAGGGGTACCTCACCACTCATTAATAATGTAGTTAAATATTATCAAAATCAATTGATGAATCAATTGTTGAACCAGAACAGTCAAGCATATGTATATCAATTTTTCCTACAACCAAATCATATAGCATAACAACATGGAGATTCATAATCTCATTTTGACAAGGTGTATGATACCCATGAAGAGAAATGACCTAGGAGAGAATCTAAGAATGAGAATGAAAGTGGCAACATATAATGTATTGGCAAGATTTGTAGCTAGTAAGAGATAACATCCACTATGTCCACCATGGGCCTTGGACTAGCATGAGTGTTAATATCCATGCATCTTAGCATAGTTACAAGAATTGAATGTTGATGTCTTGTGGCTACAAGTCTTACCATGGAAATTCCTATATCAATTCCCACTAAACTTTGGAAAGATAGGATACAAAGGTATTTACAAGCAAGAAGGTTCTTGTGGAAGTTCTTCTTTTGAGCCACACAAATTAGCCTATTATAGGAATTACAACATGGATGATTAAATAAGACTTTATAAAGAAGCCAAGTTTTAATTAGTAGAAATATTTAAATGAAGTTTAGAAGATATGATTTTTAAACCCTAGAACTTCAAATCATGGAAAAGAAAGACTTGTCATGGATCCAAATAAGCCACATTACTTTGGAAATGGTACTAAAAATCAAGTTATTAGGAAGATGTGTATGTGTGGTTAATACACATTTAATTACAAAATCAACATGTTTATGTGTCAAATTATACCAAGGAACATACTTGATTAAGAAAATAGAGAAAAGTTTGAAGAATAAGTTTTTTCTAAGATATACCGATCTAGTGCCAATTGTCCTTTATGAAGACTTCAATGCAAAATTCATAAGTAGTGAAAATTAATTCTTAAAAAATGGATACGTAAAGAAATCCTTGGAAGAGAAACCCAATTTGAAAAGGATGTTCCCATCAATCCAACATGAAATTCCATTGGCTAGTGCATATTCTGCTTCAAATCTTCAATAGATAAATTAGATTCTAGAATTCAAAAAAAAAATGATGTTGATGAATAGTACTCATCAAGAACCACAATTTAGTAATTACTTTCCCATGATTAATAAAAATGAGTCAACAAAATTTTTCATTGAGAATCTAGATTATATTTGGTATGATGTCTGATTCTTCCAAGTTGCCAAGTTACTCGAGTTAATTTTTGAAGAAGAAGTTGGAAGAAGCACGATCAAGCCCTTCCATCCCAAACAAGACCATCTAATCATATACCACTTATGGTAGAACTATAGTTACTTCCATTGATTCCCAAGGTTGATCAAGATTAGGAAGTATCTTAACCTTACTTTTATTTTATGATTTTATAATTTTGTTTATTATTTATATTTTCATTTAGATAAGTAAAATTTTTACAATAATGCAAGTTGAGAATAAGGATTTGCCCTACATTCAATTTGATAACTAGATATAAGTTGCACTTTGTATGACCTTGGTTAGGACTAGTGATTGGTGGTTGGTGGATCCCTAATTTAACTCTTACCATTACCTTAGAAAATAAGTATTGATAAAGTAATATCCAAATTCCTATATATTTTTCTTATATATATTTCATTTACAAAATAAGAAAGAAAAAACTTCAAGTTCAAAGGAGAAATCAAATTATTGAAGCATAGAATCCTAAAACAAGCATTGAAGCTATGAAAAAATAGTGAACATGGACTTTTTTGAGGGTGAATGAAACCTAAGGAGGATAGGTTGTAATGTCCCCATTTACAAATGGTGTTGTTTCATAATGAAGATAGAGCCTCTTCATAATAAGTATTATCATTATTGTAATAAGACATAAAAAAAGAGTTGTAATTAAGACTTGAAAAGGGCATGTTGTAATAAGGAACTTGTATCTTGAGGCGATCTTTGAGGTTGTAACCTAAGGCATTTATACCCAAGCATTAGAGGTCATATCAGCATGGAGTTATGAAGTTGGTAAAGGTGAGTAATGGGTGCTAAGTGAAGTGACACAGAAAAATGACTAGCCATCTCTTTTGATTAATTATAGGCCTAATCATGGTGGTAGCATTGGATTGTCTCTAAGGAATAGATGCTAAAGGAATAAAGCCCCAAGAAACACTCAAAGCATGATCCAAATATACTATTCTACATCAATAAAGCATTCTTTTATTTTTCCTTCTACATTTTACCCAATAATTTTCTTTATGCATAATTTTGAATGTTATATATATTTTATGTTTGTTATGTTATCTTCTTATGAATAATATTTAATATAACATATAGTTGATGTTTGCCATGACATTTGGGAATGGGATGTCATAGTTATTAAGATAAAGCTTAAGGCATAAGAATAATCTTTGCTAGAAATTTAAGGGATTATGTGGATCTCTTGAGGGAGAATATAATAATGCATTGGATTGATCTAGAGACTCATTTCTTTACTTAAGGGTTAGTTTTACTAAAGCCTTATAAAGGTTATGGTATTCTTGAAATCATATTTTAAGAGTGATAAAATTCTTTAAAGTCAATGATGGGATATCGTATTTACAATATTGTATCATTGGTTACATCATTGTAGATACGATGTAGTGGATTCTAGTCATCATTATAAATACCAACCCACCATCGTGTCACTCAAATAACTTTCATTTGATCCTTAGTGAAATTTTTATAGTTTCTTTTTGTGAGTTACACATAGAGTTAGAGTTAGAATTGAATGCCTAAAGTGTGGTAACTAATAGTTGTATAGAGTCTTCATTTAAGTGGACTGTACTTGGATACAATTTAGAATCAACAATAAAGATTAAGATTATTTCTTACCATTGTAACATCTCACGTAGTTTACTTTTATTTTCTAACATGTTTACTTTAATTGAGTTCTTTACATTTTTAAGGACTCTACTTTTTCTATGTCTATTAGTAAGGTAGAATAAGTATGACTATTTTTTAGCATTAAGTGTAATTTTTTGGTAACCTAGTAGTGACGTCACTTGATTCACTTAGTAGTGAGTTTACTTAATAATCCTAGTAATGCTTACATGAGTCTAGGATGTGTATCGAAAGCTAGGAATGGATGCATATCACCATAGGCTAGGATAGATCTAAATTTCTATTATTACCTAGATTTATACTTTATTCTCATTTTCATTATGGAAACACTTACAATTAATTTGATCCTACAACATCATGATATCATATACCTTACCAAGAGTTAAACCATACTACTCATACTTTACTAACTGAATGTGAGAAGATAATGATCACAAATCAACTATCAACCACTAGCATACTTACATTATTCATCCATAAATTATGATCTTCTTATGCATGAATGTTTGTGACGTGTATGGTAGAGTGTTGGAATACCCAGTTTCTCTTCATTGGCATCGTTGCTAGTGACGTGTCAATGTTGGCTTAGTAGTTGATTTTATTAGAGTTCATTGTATTAAGAATTACAAAGTCTATCTTTCACACTTAAATCAATTCTTTTAACACACACACATATTTAAAAGCATCAAAAACATAATATGGCTTCTACATTTAAGGAGAAATCACCACTTGCTAATGAAATTCATAAGAGCCATGACAAAGGATATGATAAAGAAGAATGGAGTACGCCCATGCAAACTAGGATATCCTACATTCACATTGATCCATATTATTATTATTTCATATTTTTCTTTCATCAGGATGAAAAAATACCTTCAAAACATTCTACACCATCTATGCTACATTATTTTACCTTCAAAACATTCTACACCATCTATGCTACAAGAAACTCTTGTGAGGTTAAACCTTGATCACATACAAGAATAATTCCACATCATAGAACACATGACTATATCATACAACCAATATAGATCCAAATAAGAAGGAATTTTATTATGGAAACAAGGCATGAGCTTGATAAAGAAAAGAAAGTACCACAAATGGTTGTCCTAAAGGAAATTTATGATGTCATGTTCCACACAAAGAAATTCTATCAAACCTATGGATCTCAATCTCAAATACCAGTCATTCATATCAAAGATCCCATTAGGATAAAGTTGCATTTAGCTCTCACAAAAACACCTGAAGAATATAAGTAAGAGCCCACACTTAGGAGGAACTTATGGACTAGAATCTCCATTGAATCATGATGTCACAGAAGGAGAACTAGCTAACACCCTTCTCCAACTTCCTTTTCTTCCTTCTCATACTCCTCCCAAGAGTATGACAAGAGAGAATGTCAAGTAAGAGACCATGATAAAGAAAGAAAAAGAGATCTTGAGTGACATGAGCATCAAAGAAGATATCCTAATGATGAAGAAGATGATTAGGAGCAAAGAAGAGAAAGAATCAGCCATGAAGAGAGAAAGCGTTATGAGCATCAAAGTGGTTGCTACTACAATAGAGCTTACAAACCCAAAGATTATAAAGAACCCCTACTAGTAACTTGTAGCATGATTAATATTAGGAATGTAGTGTATTTTTCTACTATGCACATGAGGGATAGTTGCATCAAGCAACTAGATATGAACAATATCTTAAAATTTGAAGGTGGATACAATGTAGATTCAAAACACCATCTTTAAGCCTTCCATGATTTCTATGCTCTTTAGAACATAAATAATAATTGATAGAAACTCAAGTTGTTTCCTAGAATACTTATAAAGAAAGTAGAGAGCTAGTATAGATCCTTAGAACCAAAATACATTTGAAGATGGAGTATCATGCTAGAGCTCTTCAATGACAAATATCAAACTTATTCTAGAGTGTCTAATTTTAGAAAATAGATACAAGGATGGAAGCAAGGAACACATGAATCCATTAATGTGATAATGGATAGATACTATTCATTATTACATAGGTGTCAAAAGATGAGGAAGGATGAAAAGTATGGTAATATGAACATCCTAAAAGATGTTGTCTTGTTATGACCCACTTACAAGATTTTGGGTCATATGTACTTAATCCAAAATTCATCAAGAAATAGATGCCTAGAAGATTACCTTATCTACAAGATAACTTCAAATAATCCTATTAGCAAACATACTATCTAGGTGGGGCATATTCTCAGCTTTAGAAATAGTATCAGCAATAATGGTAACAACCACAAGCATGGGGAATGCCATCACCAAGGCAATAGTATCCATATAGAAAACATGATTCCTATGGATACTATGTTCAACATTCAATCTTTCTAGGGAATACATGATCTCATGCTTCCTCTCACTACTACCTACTAGAATATCATTGATTCACAACAACATGAATGGATTCAAATTCTTACATGCCTCAACCAGTAGCTAGTTCTTTATTAGAAACTCCTAACTCACTACCACTAGTGTTGCCACTGATTATGTAAGGAGAACTACCAATAAAACTATAACAAAAAAGTACCACCAAGGTAATTAATACACAATAGGATGTAATCACAAGTAAACCAAGGGTTCAAAAATGTCCTTTCTTAGAAAAAGTTCCAAAAAGGTTCAAAGAATGAGAACTTCACCTACATCCATCGCATCTACACATACTCTTCAAGGGAACACTATGCCTTATTATATGGATCAAAATTTGACCACTGTCATGATCACTCAAATATTCACACACTAGATTAAAGTAGAAGCACTTCCCAAAAAGAACATATATGTTGAAAGTCCCTTAGTGTATCTACAGATAGCAAGACATAAACCCTACAAGGCTCTACTAGATTTGAGGTCAAGAGCAAATATGATTTCACAAGATATGTACAAACCTTGGAATCTTCCTCCACCAAAGAAAAGCATCATCTCACTAAAGATTATAGATTAGTTGATTTCCATCGTACTTGGGTAGATATAAGATGTCATCACCACCATTAGTGACTAGTCTTATCCTATTGATTTTCTTGTCATCCACATGGGAAGAAATAAAGGAGAATTTCCTAGTACTATGAATGCTAAGCTAGGAATCATAGACTTGTCCTTGAAAATATCCATAGAAGATGAAGCTGGAATTACATAGAGATGTAGAGTTCAATGTATTTCATACAATGATAATGGGTGCAATTACATGTAGAAAATTTGGGCTATGAAAGATAACACTAATACAACATGCAGTCAATGTATGGAGGACATGTGTATGCAATAATGCATGTATGTAGCAGCCACATGACAAGAAGGCATCCAGTGACTAATCATTAAAAAAGATATAGAATCCAATATATGCTTGAAACCATTGAACAAAATCACAAGTCCCTACATTGAAGAAATTAATAAGTTAGAATAGTTTAGAAGGAAACATCCCTACATACAATCACATCATAAAGAAGATATCAACTAGGGATAATTAGATATACAAGAAAAGTATAAACTAGAATCTTTAGAACTAAAATCCCTACCAAAAAACTAGAATATTTTTTTCTAAATAATAAAAAAATTGGTAATTATCAATGCCAATCTTGATAAAGATAAAAAAAGGAACTTATTAGGAGTGGTAAATAAATGGCCCACTACATTTACATGGAACTATGATGAGATAACTGGTATAGATCCACGCATTTTTCAACACCAAATCTATACAAATCCAACTATCAAGCCACACTACTAACCTTAAAGAAGATTGAATCCCAAACTCAAAGAAGTTATCAAACAAGAATTAGAAAAACTGCTAAAAGTAGGGCTCCTCTATCCTATAGTAGACAGTGAATGGGTTAGTTTCTTAGTTACTATTTCAAAGAAAGGTGAGAAGTGGATGGTTTTCATTGAATTTAGAAACATTTAAGAATCATTTTCCTTTAACATTTGTTGAATAGGTCCTGAGCACCATTGTAGAACATCAGTACTACAGTTTCCTTGATGGGTATAGTAGGTATAACCAAATCCAAATTGCACTGGAAGACTAAGAAAAGATCACATTTGCTAGTCCATGGGGGATTGTTTAATACAACATGATGCCATTTTCATTGTGTAATGTACCCACTACTTTTCAAATACTTGTACTTAGCATCTTCCATAAGAAAACTGGTAATGGGGTTGAAGTCTTTCTGGATGACTTATCCACATACTAGCTAGACTTTAAACAATCCTTGGATTGTTTAGAGTAGGTACTGAAAATATGTATAAAGATCAATCTAAAGCTCAATTGGTAGAAAAGCCATTTAATAGTTCAAGATGGTATAGTTATAGGACATACAGTATCTCACAAAGGAATAGATGTAGATCAAGAGAAGATTAGAGTCATCTAAAACATCATTCAAAGGTCACAAACCATGAAGGATATTAGATCATTTCTTAGTCACATAGGATATTATAGAAGATTTAATAAAAATTTCTCAGAGATTGCAAAATCACTAATAGAACTTACAAAGAAAGATGCATCATTCCACTGGATAGAACTATGTGAGAAGGCATTCAAGACATTAAAATAGAAACTAATCAGAACATAAAACCTTGAGCTTTGAATTGGTCCTAACACTTTCACACTATACACACTATGAGTAGTTCTCACTCATCTGGATGATTAAAGATAATCCTATTACATACACTATGATAGTCAAAGAATCACTAGGGCACAAGTTAATTACACCACTATAGAAAAGAAGCTTATGTTCATGGTGTATGAACATGAGAAATTCAAGCATTATGTGCTTGAATATCCTATTTATGTCCACAAAGATCATAGTTCTATTAGATTTATAATGAATAAACCAGTAGTTAGTCCAAGGGTGATAAGATGACTTAAGATATTACAATAATTTGTCATCACCATGATAGATAAAAAGAAAACTAAAAACATTGTGGTCGATCATCTATCCAGACCTAGATGGGAACCACAAGACAATGATGAACCATTTTTAGACCAATTTTCTAATGAAAATATACTCACAAAAATATCAAAGGCTACAGCTTCAATAGAAAAGTTATGGATCTTTGATTATGTGACCTATCTCACTACACAAAAGCTTCCTACTAAATGGGATAAGGAACAAAAGGAGCAATTCCTCCACTGCACCAAATAGTATATCAAAATTAATGGAAATATTTATAATATCTATACTAATGGGATAGTTAGATGGTATGTTTCTGAGAAAGACCAACAAAGAATCTTACAAGATGCACATGAAGAACCATGTGGTGGTCACTATGTAGGACAAAGGATAATACTCAAAAAAATAATGGTAAATTACTTCTAGCCTATCATATTTAGAGATGCACACCAGTTTTCCTAATCTTGTGAGAGGTGTCAATGTGATGGTGGACTCACAACCAAAAACCAGTTTAGCTTTTTTATTATTTATATTGCTAGAAAATGCATATTAGTACATGGTGTCAATTTAGGTGTAATGATGGAACATATGAACTTGTTCCTATTTGTAATCCCATTTAATATCAGATTATGATTTTCTTTCAATGTCAAAACAATAATTATCAAGTTTTTATGAGTGTAGTAAGTGCCATTTTGAGTTATAGTTTTATCAGGGTTTATTCTTTCTTATTGGAATTAAGTAATTTTTTGTAGATATGGTTGTTCTAGCATGTGCTAACATTTTAGTTTCCTTTGTTTGAGTTATGATGTTAACTAGGTGAGAAAAGCATAAAATTTATTATTGTACTTCATTCACTTTTTTTCTTATAATTTTTTCTTCTATTTTTGTTGTTTCAAAAAATGTTCATGGAAGTATGGGTGTCTTTCTTTCATTGGGATATGGATTCTTTTGCATCAATCATTTAGTATTGTTCAACTTATTAAATTAACCAGTTTCAATGTTTAATGTTGTATACTAAATCTCAACTTATAGTTTTGTTGCTTTATTTTTGGAGTTCTAGGAATGGTTGAACAATATTTACTACATCTAGGTTACTATGCTTAAACCTCATAGTTTACTTAGTGGAAGTCACTCCCTATGAATTACATAAAGAATAGGTTTCTAGTAATATTGGATTTTGTGTGTATCTATAGATCAGAACAGTGATTCCAACAGAGGGGTTATATGTGTGTTTATAGCTCTTAGTATTTGAGACTATATATTTAAGTTAGAGCTGAAGGTGCCCATTGTTCGGATCCTAGACCAAACCATCATCGTTAGATCTTGTGACTAGATGGCAACTAGGCATAGATTAACATAGAGAGATATTTGATTTGATATACAGGAAATCCTTAATATTTTGAAAAAAGAGGATGGGTCAAGAATACAAGGGATAATCATCAATATTAGGGGTCAAATGAAATCATTTATTCTTTCTCCTAAACATGAGAAAAATTCACATTATTGGCAATGAGGTATTCCTTGAATTGCATGTTAAAAAATATTGTTGATATGGCCAGTGTTAAAGGAGAGCTTATATACATTATTACATGGATGAAACAACATACTATTTTGTTGTAATAACATAATGCATTCAATCTAATTAACATAAATGGAATAAATATGAGGGTTACGGGGAAGGTGTATATGTTGAAATTCACATAGGCATCTGAGGTTCTTAAATAAGGAATAACAGGCAAGATCATAAGAGAACTAGATTATAAGTGAAAGAGAAGGATGTTGCCTTATTTACTTTTATCATAAAGCTTTGGGACTCTCAAATTTAGAGAGATGAAGTGTTATAGGTCAATCCAGAAGCTTCAAATGTTTTGGTAATAAGTTTACAAGTAGAATTTACATGTGTTTCCTTGAATTATAATTCACATCTTGGTACAACAAATGTTTCAAGGCATAGGTCTTGTGCTCAAACAAGTAAGTTGTGCCCACTAATGGCATTTTTTTCATATATTAGTAGGTGTACATATATGTTTTGGATGATGAAAAGCATCATGAATCTATTTTGTCTTTTTATTTTTATTTTTGTGTATGTTTTCTTTCTCTCTCTCTCTTTGTTTATTCCTTTCTTTTTTCACTTATTATTATCATTGCAAATGCCATAACCATTAAGGTGTTACAGAATCCTGCATAGTGACCACCACATGGTCCCTCATGCACATCTTGTAGAATTCTTTGTTTCTTCTCTTATGGAACACACCATTTGACTAGTCCATTGACACATATCTTGTAAATATTTCCATTTTTTTTATATACCATTTAATTCTATATAGGAACTGTTCCTTTTGTTTGTTATTCCACTCAACATGAAGCTCTTTTCTAATGAGATAAGTCATGTATTCAGTTATCCATGACTTGTCTATTGAGTTGAAATCCACTATTATCTTTGTAAACAATTTTTTATCAAAAAATTGGTTTGATAATGGTTCATCCTATTCTTGCAGTTCCCATCTTAGCCTTGAAAAATGATCTACTTCAACATTTTTAGTTTCCTTCTTGTCCATCATTCTGATGTTAAACTCTTGTAGTATCACAAGCCATCATATCATCCTTATACTAACTACTAGTTTATTCATCAAAAACCTAATGGCACTATGATCCATGTGGACTTAAATAGGATACCCGAGCACATAATGTATGAATTTTTCAAGCTCATACACCATGGCCATAAGCTCCTTTTCTGTAGTGGTGTAGTTAAGTATTACTCCAGTGATGCTTCAACTAGCATAGTGTATGTAATATGGTCTTTTCTGATAATCGATCTGAGTAACTACTATGCCCAATGCATAGTTTGAAGTATCTATCATAATTTAGAAGGGCTTGGATCAATCTAGGGCTTGAAGGATTGACATTTCAATCAACCTCTACTTTAATGTCTTAAATACCTTCTCACACTATTCTATCCATTGGAACAATGCATCTTTTCTTGTTAGTTCTACTAGTAGTTTTGCTACCTTTAAAAAATTGTCAATGAATCTTCTATAATATCCCATGTGGCCAAGGAATATCTAACATCCTTAATAGTCTATGGCATCTATGTGATATTTTGAATGACTCTTATTTTATCTAAATCTACATCTAGTCTTTTTAGGGATACTTTATGTACTAGAACAATACCATCTTGGACCATTAGATAGCTCTTTTAGCAATTGAGCTTTAAATTAATTTCTACATAGCTTTCTAAAACCTGCTCTAATTGGTCCAATGCTTGTTTAAAGTCTAGCTCATAAGTAAAAAATCATTCATGAATACCACTACTCCATTACCAATATGCTTTTGGAAGATGCTTAGTACTAGTCTTTGAAAAGTAGTGGGAGCATTACACAAGCCAAAAGGTATTTTCTTGTAGGAAAATTTCCTCCATGGACTAGTGAATGTGGTCTTCTCTTGATCTTCTAGTACAATGTGAGGATCAAGAACTTAGAAGGAGGGTTGAATAAGTTTTCCAAATTTAAAATTCATCAACCACAAAAAACACACTCAATTTTTACATGGTTCCCCAAGTTGGTTACATCCACACTTGAAAGGTAGAATCCTTGCACACCTCCAAACTTTGTTTCTCAAAAATGTGGTTTGAAGGATACCACACCCTGTATAAGCTTTGAGCTCTACACTAGAGTGTTTTATTACAGCAAAAACACTTAACCTCACAAGGTTTCAACAAGCTCAAAATGTGATTTCAAGGATCCCACAGCCTTTACAAAATTGAGCTCCACTCTAGAGTGTTTTTACACTACACAAACACTCAATCTTGTAGGATTCCAACAAGCTTAATGATGATGCCTTCTCACAAGAAGCACATCAACCCTGCAAGGTAACAAGAAAAGAGTAAATAATACAAGTAAAAAATGTAACTACAATTACAGGTCCTTGTCATTGAAGCCTAAATCAACAAACAATCATACAATCAAGCAAATAATGTAGAAATGAAGGATAAAAGCACAAGAGAATAGATATGAAAATGATATCTTTGATGTTGATAGCACTTGCATAATCATCAAGATGTCCTCTTATAGCTTCAGAGTTTCTAAAAATACCTCAAAAATCATACAACAACTAATGTAGAGGTCTCCTCCAAAGTTGGGATGTCTACCAAAGATCTATCTCAAATCTGGAGAAACATCTTCTTGGAGAAGGGAATGTCTCTTGCGAGATGTCTACACTACAAAGGGGGAATCTCCTATTTCTTGAAGATGTCTTCTTATGAATTCATTCTTCTCAGCTAAGACATTTACTATTTCTTGGAGACGTCTCCTCAACTATTAAGCTCTAGTTCCTAAGGCTTTCTCTCTTTGATTTGGCTTCTTTTCAATCCTTGGAGCATCTTCATTTAGTTTGTAGCCTTTTTTCTTATCCATATCTGTCCATGCTCTCATATTTTTTCTAAATTCTCCATTTTGACAACCCATTATATATTTCATTTCCTTAAGTTCTTATTCATGATGTGGATTTCTTGTTCATGACTTGTAAACACATCATCCACAACAAACATTTCTTGTTCTCCATTTTCCTTAAGGTTTTGGTAGAACAAAAGGTCAACAATCTCCCACATTTTGGTGATGTCCAAAATGTAAGAAAATGGGTTAGTAGTCTCCAAAAATCATTAATATATATAATTGCAATCTTGCTTATGACACTAGTTTAAATATATATACCAAATTCCAATAGTGCATTATATTCCATGAATCATAGTCATTCTACATTATCATTTCACAATAATCATAAATGATGTTCATAATAGCATAATCAATTTGATCTATATATCTGAGTCTCAATATCATCACATCTCACTATTAAATAATTAATCAAAAATAATACCAAATTCTCCCCCTTTTCGACATCATCAAAAAGGGTGGGAAGAACTCCTCTTAAAAGAATGAAAAAACACTATAAAGGTAAATATATATATATATATATATGAATTTTTATACATTTCAGAACTTAAAAATATTTTATTGAGAATTTAAAAGAAAAAACTTACTTGATAGGACATGGTACTGTGCCATATCTTTACAGAGAGTAGTAAATCTTCTCTCATCAAGGGACTTGTTGAAAGCATCTACAAGTTGATTCTCAATTCCAATAAATTCTAATTTTATGTGTCCATGTTGAGTGTGCTCTTGTATAAAGTGATGTCGAATCTCAATGTGTTTGGTGCATGAGTGTTGAATTGGATTTCTTATCATGTTGATAGTGTTGTTGTTGTCATAATAGATAGGTGTAGATTAAGGTTAAATTCCTAAGTCTTTGAGCATTTATTTCATCCATAAGAGTTAAGCATAGTAGCTCCAAGCTTATATGTATTTACCTTCTACCATAGAAAGTGCTATAGAAGTTTTCTTTTTGGTTGTCCAAGAGACAAGACTTCTTCCTAGGCAAAAGTAATTTTCACCTATACTTTAATGATCATATGAGCAATCTACCCAATCTGCATCACAATATCTAGCTTAATCAAGTGGGAAATCCGTTGGATACCAAAGGCCCCAATTAGTAGTACATTTTAAATAATGAAAAATACATTTAGCCACCTTTAAATGTGATTCTTTTGGGGTGGGTTGATATCTAGCACACATTCCTACACTTAATGCTATGTCTAGTCTACAAGCAATTAAATAAAGTAGGCTACCTATCACACCTCTATAAAGCTTGTGATCAATAGATGTTCCTTGATCATCTTTGGTGAGCTTAAAACTAGCAACCATAGGAGTGTCTTTTACCTTAGCATTGGCCAAGTTGAAGTTTAGTAGAAGATCTTTGACATATTTGATTTGACAAATAAAATTTCCATCTCCAATTTGATTGATTTGGAAATTTAAGGAAGTTTTTGAGTTCTTCCATCATTTTCATTTCAAATTTGGATTGCATAAGATCTAAGAACTTCTTCCAAATAATTTCCTTAGTGGCACCAAAAATAATATCACTAACATAAATTTGAACTATAAGCAAATCACTACCTTCTCTTTCGAGAAATAAAGTGACATCAACCTTACCTCTTTTGAAATTTTTTGATGTAAGATGTTGAGAAAGTCGTTCATACTAGGCTCTAGGAGCCTATTTAAGCCCATAGATAGCCTTCTTGAGCTTGTAAACATGATCAGATTTGATGGGATCTATAAAGCCTTCAAGTTGTTCAATGTAAACTTCTTCTTGTATGGTTCCATTTAGGAAGGCACTTTTCATGTCCATTTGATATATTTTAATATTTTTAATAATAGCATATGCCAAAAGAAGTCTAATAGATTCTAGTCTAGCAACAAGAGAAAAAGTTTCATCAAAATCAATTCCTTCTTGTTGATTGTATCCTTTGGCAACTAATCTTGCTTTATTTTTAATGATATTTTCATTTTCATTAGTTTCTTTTTTTCCTAAAGAGTTGTTTTATCCCAATGATTGGTGTATGATCTAGTTTAGGTGTTAACTCCCATACATTATTCCTAGTGAATTGATTTAGTTCATCTTGCATAGTGGAAATCCATCCGTCCTCTCCTTCAACTTCTTTGAAGTTTTTGGGTTCAAGTTGTGAATGATATGCAATATAGGCACAAATTTCCTTGGTTTGGCTTCCAGTGCTAATACCATCTTGTACTTGTCTAATGACATCATTGTGAGAGTGTTTTCTACTAAGTCTAGGCATTTTGGGTTGAATGGAAGATATTTCTTCAAATTCATCCTCTTACTCTCCCTCATGTTCACTATCTACTTCTAAATTTTTATAAATTTGAACTTGAGAGGCACTAGATAATTTTTGAATGGGAACAACATCATCTTTAGTTTGTGGAGAAGTAATGTCATTATCATCAATTTTAACATTTATAGTTTCCTCTACAACATTTCTTCTTTTATTGAAAACTCTATATGCTTTGCTAACTAAAGAATATCCTAAGAAAATACCTTCATCAATTTTAGTATCAAATTTTCGTTAGATATCTTTATCATTTAAAATATAGCATTTTGAACCAAAAACATGAAACTAACCTACTGAAGGTTTTCTACTAGTCCATAATTCATAGGGAGTTTTAGATGTAAATCTTCTTACCAAAACTTTATTAGAAACAAAGCAAGTAGTATTGATTACTCCAGCCCAAAAGTGATAGGGAAGATTTTGGTCATTCAGTATAGTTCTTCCCATTTTGTTCAAGGTCCTATTTTTGATTTCAGCTACACCTTTTTTTTTTTTTGAGGAGTTCCTACAATAGAAAATTAATGAACTATGTCGTTTATTTCACAAAAATGCTTAAACTTGATGTTCTTAAATTCCCCTCCATTGTTACTCCTGATGACTTTAACGCCATAGCCTTTTTCTTTTTGAATTCGATAGCAAATTCTTAAGAAATTATCAAATACCTCATCCTTGTGATATAAAAAAACCCAAGTAAAATGAGAGTAATCATCAAAAATAGTTAGAAAGTGCCTTTTTTTTCCCAAAATGAGTGTTTAAGAAGGACCAACTACATCCATGTGAAGTAAATGTAAGGGATGAGAGGTAGATATGTAATTTTTCTTATTGAAACTTACCCTTGTTTTCTGTCCTTTCTAGCATGATTCACAAGTGTTCAGATTAAAGTCTTTGAGTTTGGGTAGTCCATGAACCATTTTCTTTGTTACAAAAGTTTTAAGAATTTCTTTCTTTATGTGGCCCAACTTCCTATGCCACAAATGGACATCGTTTATACTACTAATCAAGCACTTAAATTCAAGGTTAGGAGTGTCTCCAAATATAGTGGTGTAAAAATTTTCCTTTCTAGCACCTTGTCGAGACTGCTTTGCAAACACCAAGCATATTATTTTATCCTAAGATAGCAATATGATTGAACATGTCTAGATTTTCCACAAAACAAACAATTTCAAGTTCTAGGTTTTGACATGTTTCTAAGCCTAGAATGATTTCCTTCAGTAGAATATTTCAAGCATTCATCTTTTTACTTTTGGTCTTTGGGCTTCTCAAAAGAATTCTTTCTCGTCTACGCAATAACCTTGGTTAGTCTTTAAACCTAAGCCTTAAGCTTTTGGTTTTCTTTATTAAGATAAAACACTCATCATTAAGAACTGTAAATTTCATTTCCTTGGCATGTAAGATATCTCTCATTTTAAAACATAAGCTTTGGTAAGAAATAACTTCATTGAAAAATAGCCAATACTTTTCTTCAAAGAAATTTTCATTATCTAGATTGTCACAAATGTTACCAACCTTATAGTTATATTTTGTTATATTCCTTATTAGATTGAATGTAAAAGAAGGAATGAGCGACTTACCTTTACGAATGTGATAGAGGGATTGAATACAACAATTGATGAAGAAAACTAGATTCCTTGTCCAATTGTGCCTAGTGTTGATTGTCCCTTCCTTGTTCATGTTGTGTTATCTACATGAGATAACCTCACTCTGATACCACTTTAGGATCAAGAACCTAGAAGGGGGGTTGAATAATTTTTTCAAATTTAAAATTGATTAGCCACAAAAACAATACTCACTTTTTATGTGGTTCCCCAAATTGGGTATGTCCACACTCAAAAGCTAGAATCCTTGCACACCTTTAGACATTGTTTCTCAAAAATGTGATTTGAAGGGCATCATACCCTATACAAGCTCTAAGCTATGCATCAAAGGATTTCATTGTAATGAAAACACTTAATCCTATAAGATCCCAACAAGTTCAAATTTTGGTTTCAAGGATACCACAACCTTTACAAAATTAAGCTCCACACTAGAGTGTTTTGATGCTATACAAACACTCAATCCCGTAGGATCCTGACAAGCTCAATGATTATGCCTTCTTGCAAGAAGCACATCAACACTATCGGACAACAATAAAAGAGTAAATGATACAAGGAAACAATGTAACTATAATTACAAGTCCTTATCATTGAAGATCAATTTAACAAACAATCATAAAATTAAGCAAATAATGTAACAATGAAGAACAAAAGCACAAGAGCATAGATATGACAATGATACCTTTGATGTTCATAGCACTTGCATAATTCTCAAGATTTTTATTCCCTCTTATATCTTCAGAGATTCCAAAAATGCCTCAAATTCATGAAATAGCTACCCAACAACTAATGTAGACATCTCCTTCAAAGTTGGGACTTCTACCTGAGATTTGCCTCAAATCTAAAGAGATGTCTCCTTAGAGAATGGAACATCTCTTGGGATATGTCTCTAGGGAGATGCCTACTCTAAAAAGGGGACATCTCCTATTTCTTGAAGATGTATTCCTATGAATTCATTCTTCTTGGCTAAGATGTCTACTATTTCTTGGAAATGTCTCCTCAACTATTGAGCTCTAGTTCCTAAGGCATTCTCTCATGGATTTGGCTTCTTTCTAATCCATGGAGCATCTTCATTTAGTTTGTAGTCTTTGTTCCCATCTGTATGTATCCATGCTATCATCTTACCTATGAAGTCTCCATTTTGACAACCTCTTGTAGATTTCATTTTCTTAAGTTTGATGAGTGGCGAGGTACCCCTACACTCAACCATACGAAACAAGCATCGCACGCGCGATCCGGTTGAACTCCGTAGATGGACTAGTTGTGGCACCTAGACAGTTATCCTTAGGTCGCAGTTTGCTGTCTTCCCACCTAGACTAGTTATTAGCTTTGTCACGTATGGTTTAGTCTAGATGAGGTGTATGATGTGTTCCTAATTCTAACGCTACTCCTGAAGGTAGTGGAAAATAATATTTAACTAAGCTAAGCTAGAAGGAAAAGGGTAAGAAAATCTAATCTAGCCTAAGTGCGACGAGCAACCGATTCCTTAATCAACCATACACATCTTGGACTTCGTGCATGACTATCACTGCGACTACCAAGCATAGCTCCTAGGTACGCCACTAGGATTACCAAGCATAGATCCCAAATATGCCACTAGGTTACCAAGAGTAGATCCTGGATACGCCACTGGGCTACCAAGTAATCACACTTGAATGCTCATAATTAAGTCGTACTCGTTCCGCGTTCTAGGAGTTTAAGGGTGAGAGAGAGAAAACAGTAAATAACATTAAATAAATAAATAACAAAGTGATTGCTGCAATGATGAAGTAATCTCGATCTTTATTGCTAGTCATGTGCATGTCCAAGTATGGCACACTCGAATAAAGACACCGTACAATTACATTCACCACACTGCAGGCAGACATGGGAAAAAAATCTAACTCTGGAGGGATCAAACTGCCAGAGCTTCGCTACTCTAAAACTAGGATCCCTCAACAAGGGAATGCCACCCCTTATTTATAGACATTGCGGTGGACTGCGATATCGCATATGCGATATCGTAGGGAAGATGCGATATCACGGGGGATGCGATATCGCAGCAGACGCGATATCGCAGCCTATGTGAATTGCGTCTCATCATACCCCCACGACTGAATAAAAACTCATCCTCGAGTCAAAAGGAGAACAAGATTCAATGATTACATAGTGGATAGGTATGGGATTATTAACTGGAAAAAGAAATGGACTAATGCCGCAGTGTGGGAAGACACAACATAGAGAAAAAATACTACAACTACAAAAATGTGGATCTCATGTAGTTCCTAGTGGTGGTGGCTCCTCCATGGGTGCTTTCCCCTTGTCAAGTGCTCCAAGCTTGGAAGGTTGACGATGCTAAAGAAAGGCCTAGAGCTTCTCCTCTTCAATCTGAGGATCTTGTGCCGTCCATGCTAATGTTCCGATGTTTGACAGAGTCGGCACCTCCCATGGACAAGGTAGTTGCGGGAACATCTGATTGGCTTTGACGTACCATGCTGCGAACACCCGTCATTCCTCTTCATAGGCTCTGGCTTTGTCTTTGTATTCATGGAGCTCTGTTAGCTATCAAGCCAAGTCGATTGCAACATCTTTTTATCCTTGGTAGCTTTCTTTTACCATCGTAAGTTTAGAATTTACGACATCAAGTTTCTCAGCCATCTTCTTGCGCTCTGCAAACTCTACTTCATATTTGATATGGGTGGAAGCTACCTGCTACTCAAGCTCTGACCTTAGGTGTCCTGCTGTTAACATGGCAAGGTTGGCATATCTAAGGTTTGTCAACTCCATGTATTCAGTCAAGTCTTGGATCTGCAGGTCCCAGTTCTTAACTTCCACTTGGTGGGCGAAGGCGTAAGTGTCCAATATGGCCCTCCAATCAGTGTGCTAAGCACTGATGTTGTTGATTTGATCCTTGGCCATATGGATCTCCTTCTCCGGGATTTGTTTGTACATCCCCACCTGATCATGGAAATGCTCCTTTAGCTTCTCGTGTCATTTAGCCTCATTCTACCATGTGCTTATCTCGATGGCTGATTTTTTGTCAAATAGCGTGTACCTCCTCCATTGAGAGGGTTCAATTTTCTCTGGCTAAATGGCTTACATCTCGGTTGACCCGAATGAACTGTTCTCGTAACTGATGAAAGTGTTCATCGAGAACATTCTTTTCTTTCTCCACAGAAGTCAACTGAAGGTTATCAGCAACCAACTACTTTTTTTCTTCTTCTAAGGCCCTGAGTGGCTTAATATGTGCATGATTTTGCGCTTGAGCTATGGAGGCATCCCAAGTGGTCATCTCCTTTTCTTCTGCCACCTTCTTATTTTCTGCAATTAACTTTGTTAATTGCTCAGTTCTAAAATTGTCTAGCTAGTCTGCGGGAACAAATTGCAAAGGATCCCGCTGTGCTGCTTGTAAGGCTATGAGCTGCTCTTGTAGTTTCTACACTTCAGCTTCAGCATGCTCAGCCCTGACTTCGAATATGACCAACTTCCCCTTTGTGGAAATGAGGTTTGAATTGCTATTACATCCTGGGGGATGTCAAACAAAGATGTCAAAACTTGTTCTATTTGAAGCAATCTGTCCAGTGCATCCTCATGTTCCACAGGAGTCATTAAGGTTTCAGCAAGAGTTTGAGCATCCTCTGCTCTTGAAAGATCTACCGGTGGCACAACAGGTTCATTGAAAGATTCTTTAATGTGGTCAGCAACCACTTCAGCAGCTTCCATGGCATCCTGGTGTTGCATGACCACCACAATGGCCCCTTCACCAGTCTCTAACTGCACTTGAAAAGATGCCACATTTTCAGAGATTTGTTGTGACCATCTACTTTCCCCTCCTCATGTTTGAATGGATAACTCACCTCTTGTGTGATCTAATGAAATAGTAGGCTGGTTGGCATTATCGATGATGTGGAAGAGATTTGTGTCATCATGACTTTCCCAACTAACCGTCTCGACGATGGCCCTAAGATAGCTCATCAACAGTCTGTAGTCTTGCGGCGGTGGTGGATCCTTGCCTGTTCTACGTCCTGCTTCTTGTTGTTGGCTGGGACCTATGGCTAGAGGCTGATTGGGTCCTGCAAGTTGAGTTGCAGGTGATCCAATCATCTATTCTTCTTCTTTATCTGGTTCCAACTCTTCGCCAGTGCTCTTTCTTGGAGTTGGCACCTTTAATAACTCAACATAAGAAGCATTCTGGGCCTTTCGAAGGATGTCATTTGTGTATCCCCGAATACTAGCCCGTCGGCATAGTTTTCTGATAAGGCAAGGAAAAGGTAGTGCCATTTTCCCTGAATTTCGTTCTTCGAATTGCCTTAGGATCTCTGTCAAATATAGATGGGGAAGGTTAGTGTTAACCTTTCCCATTAACACTGCACATCCTCTCGCCACATACGTTGATATTCTTTTCAAACCTTTAATGGGGAAGAGGTGATACGTTCCAATTTTAAAATAACCCTGATCTTCCATCATCAGCTCACCAAAAGCTTTATCTCTTCCATAAGCCTTCTCTAACCAATCCTTTCGCACATCAGGGTCTAATCGGGTAGATAACTAAGCAACATGGGGGCCTGAATTCAGAAGGTTTAACACTTCCAAAATTGCCTGTGCAGAAAAATCTACTATCACACCACAAATGTTGACCGTGGTGCCTTGCTCCTTATTGTGCTAGAACAGGTATGTTTCATCTAAGTACCAGGCACTGCACTCAGAGAGGATAGGCCATAAGGGAGACCCTTTAAGGTGATCCCTAACAACCTCAAGAGCAAACTCTACAAAAGGTTCGAAGTTAAGCTCCACGATCACCGCAGCAATTGTGGACTTCATATGGATAGCCTGAACACATTCCGAGGGCAATGTGAGTTATTGTCCCGGTTCAAGCACAGCAGAAGCTCCTCTTTCTGCCTACCCAGACCATCCTATAGGAGGTTCTTCTTGATGGATGCTAGATGATTGCACCTCCTGTTCTGCATGTTTTCCGGCAGGGACTCGTCCTCCACCTCTCCAAGGTTGTTTTGCGTCACCTTGAGCAAGACCCTCTCACTAAGCACGTTTCGGGCCCATCTGCAATCACATGGGCCAAACGTTAGTAAGGTTGTTTTCAAAGTTAAGTTATACCTTACTACATGCCTTTAATTAAATATCTTATGTTATCGTGTGATTGTGCCCGAAAATTATAATAATGGATTCTATGACTTAGGTGGATTTCATTTTAATCTCCTAGTGTACCTAAGGGCATATGATTTTTGGCATAATGTTTCTAAGTGTTAGTATTAATTACCCTAATTGATGTCCTTTGGACGATGACAAATTTCAAAAAATTTAGGCACTTTTCAATAGGTGTCCCTCCCCCACAACTAAACTGAATGCTCCGGGTTCAAACAGGTTCAAACAGAATTAAAATTGGAGCACCAGCGTGCGAAATATGAGTGAAAAAGCAAGGGTCACACAATCGCAAGTCATAGAGAAAAATTTCAAAAATTCCACCCACGTCAATGGCAAAATGATGCTAAGTGTTGCAGTGGGGGTCCCTATTTATAGCTAAATAGGATGCGATATCGCGTACGATACATCGCGTACGCGATATCATGTGGGACATGATATTGCGTACATGATATCTCGTCCCCAGTGATGTGGGACACCTGCAAAATACCAAATTTTTTATGATTTTCTTGAAATTATTGGTGTAAAAAGAGGACATGGACAAGGATTAATATATTCAGGGGTAATTACATTGATTTGAGAGGCACTTTGAATGATAATGATGTGAATTTTTGCAATTAAAAATTTGGTAGTTATGAATAAAAGGGAATGTAATGATACATTGGAACGTGAAAGTTTGGAGGGATAATAATAGGGAAAGAAAATTATGAGAATTAAGCTGAGGGTAAGAAATTGTGTGTTTGAGCTAGAGAATTAATGAAGATTACAACAAAATTACACAAGTGGATCCTCCCCAAGTGTAATCACACTTAAAGTGTCTGTGGGCACTAGAAGGGTTAATTGTAATCCGCACTAACTCCACAAAACACACACATGTAAATATCACCAGAATGAGATGAAAATTTTACGCTACACGGGACACGAGCTACAATTACACGAATAGTGAGATGAGGTGAAGCATAGAAAAGGATCGTAGAGATTGGGACATGAGGTGACTAACCTAGGGCACAATGAATCCTACATGTAAAGCATGATTAAGGTGTCATTAACCCATCGTTTCAAGATCAGGACCAAGCCCATCCTTCTAATCAGTGACATCGCATTGTTTCATCCCATGATGAACAACTATGAAAGTACCATAACAACAAGGCGTACAATCACTTGGCGTTTAGTACAAGGGAGGAGTGATTTTTGTTTTATGGCACTTCCTTTTTCTTTTCTTCTTCTTTTTTTTCACTTTACTAAATCCAGAGAAGTCGCCAACCTTTAGGCATGGGTGCATGTCTTTCCAGTGGGACCCCCTAGAACAACTTTTTCTTTTCGAGTGCCCTTTTGATTACACTTACTCCCATTTTTCATTAGATCTACAAGGATCTCAGTACAACCATATTGCATGATAACACCCATAGATGTTACCAAAGAGAATCCACAAGTCCCCTTGATGTCACACCCTAACCATTCCCTCTTGGTCCATCCTTCTTCATTCTGGGTACAATGAACACAAAATTAATTTTAAGTTTTAGAAATTTCAATAATGTCATTGTACCCTTGAATAGACCCTCTTATTTATAGAGTGAATGAGTGGATGCAGTGGGCTCATTGTTCCAAATAATTGATTACTCATGACTTAATAACATAAAACACACCTCAACCAACAATCCACATGAGTGTTTTATTCATAGATGAGATTACTTACAAAAACGAAAAAAGACAAACACATAAAAAGATAAAACAAAAAGTTGAAAAATGAAAAATTGAAAAACAAAAAGTTGAAAAATTAAAGAAAATGAAAAATATTTATTAATCCTGGTTGTTATTGAAATGGGGGATATCCCCCATAACTAAACAGTTGAGTATGGCAAGGATTAATAAATGGGAAATGAGGATCCTTGCATACTAAAAATATTGAAATTGGTCCATACTTATCCCCTTGGATTTCACACACTTCATAATAAGTATAGTGGGGCACTTCATATGTAGTTCCTGGATAACAAGTTAACCCACTATGATGTCTAGGACTGTTAGATGGTATGCAAGGATTAGGATAATGCCTCCCACGGTTGTGTTCATTGGGTCATATGGTTGTTGGAGTGTAAGTTGGTGGCCCTGATGAAGTTACATGAGGCGTTGGGTTCGAAGGTAAGGGTGCACCACATTGTTGGACTTGTGCCAGGTTGGAAGGTGCAATGGCCTTAGAATTATGTTGTCCCTTCCTACGGCCATGTTTAAAGAAAGGATGCTTTTGATGTTGAGGAGGCTCTTCATTGCTGTTAGTAGTAGTAGCACAAGTGTTTTTCATGGGTTGTGGTGGCACAAACACCTTAGGAACAGTTGGTGGCACTATGGAAGGAGGGAAAGGATAAGAACATTGAAAGTTAGGAGGAGTATAAGGTGCATAAGGTGGTGGTTGTGTTGGAGGTATGGGCTGATGGTATTATGGAGAATAGTATTGTGGTGAGATAGAGTATGTTGGCCCAAATGGAGAAACAGGATGTTGAACGTGATAAGCATTTGGATTCGAAAAATGTGAAGGATGCCTCCAGTCTAAGCATGGTCTCCCCCACAACCAGGATTGTTGCCACTGTGGTCGAACACAGTATCTCTGTACGAACTCTGGATGTAATGTATTTCCCCAATGCTCATGTATATGTAACAAGATTGGGCATTGGCCTTTGGGGTGATCGTACAGGCATATGTTGCATTCATATGTATGATTGGCAGTTGAGCACTTATTTCCTTCGTTCTTTCTTTCCGAATGTCTACTATTTTGTCCTACTTCTTGGGTTGTCAAAACTCTATCTCCAATGATGTTGATATATTCTCCACACTTTTGATTTATCCATTCCAACATCTTATTGATCTTTGCCTTGGCTTCTTCTAATGATTGTTGTATTGGCAAAGAGGATGTTTCCACGTTGAGATTTGTTGATCTCTCCTTTTCATGATCAGGGACCTTTGTTAAGTTGTGATTTTGGTCCCATTGATGTTTTTCAACACTCTCCCATGTAGCTAATTCTCCTTCTTCTTTTGCTACCCACTGAATAAGCTCTTGGATTTGATGGTTTCGTAGGTTGTATAGTTGACCTCGAGCCTACGTTCCCAAGGTCTCTCTTGTTTCATTACATAGCCCATCAATAATATGATACATTAGCCTTTCCTCAGAAAACCCATGGCCTGGACAGTTGTTTAATAGTGCATAATATCTTTCTAAGGCCATGTCCAAGGGTTCATGTTTTGCTTGTTTCCATTCTTGGATTTGTTTCCTCAAGGTTGACACTCTTG
>MNCI01001919.1:963410-977209 GCA_015680685.1 Gnetum montanum
TTGATCAACCGTACACATCTTGGACTTCATGCACGACTACCACTGGGACTACCAAGTGTAGCTCCTAGGTACACCACTGGGATTACCAAGCACAAATCCCAAATATGCCACTAGGTTACCAAGTGTAGATCCTGGATATGCCATTGGGCTACCAAGTAATCACACTTAAATGCTCGTAATCAAGTCGTACTCGTTCCACGTTCTAGGAGTTTAAGGGTGAGAGAGAGAAAATAGTAAATAACATTAAATAAATAACAAATAAATAAATAACAAAGTGAATGTTGCAATGATGAAGTAATCTTCATCTTTATTGCTGGTCATGTGTGTGTCCAAGTACGGCACACTCAAATAAAGACACCGTACAATTACATTCACCACACTACGGGCAGACATGGCAAAAAAATCTAACTCTGGAGGGATCAAACTGCTAGAGCTTCAGTACTCTAAAACTGGGATTCCTCAACAAGGGAATGCTGCCTCTTATTTATAGACATTGTGGCAGACTGTGATATCGCGTATGCAATATCATAGGGAAGACGTGATATCGTGTACGTGATATTGCGGGGGATGCAATATCGCAGCGGACGCGATATCGCGTATGTGATATCGCAGCCTATGCAAATCACGTCTCATCAGAGTTCTTATTCATGATGTGGAGTTCCTGTTCATGACTTGTAAACACATCATCCACAATAAACATTCTTTGTTCTTCATTTTCCTTAAGGTTTTTCATACCAAAAGGTCAACACGATACAAATATGATTATACCTGTTATACCCATTGAGAAAACTATAGTACTAGTATCCTATAATAGTGTTAAGAACTTGATCAATAAATGGTAGAGGAAAATGATCCTTCAATGTTGCTAAATTTAATAACTAGAAGTTAATGCAAACCCTTTACTTGTCACCTTTCTTTGAAATAATAACTAGGGAACTGATCCATTCACTATTGATGAGTGGCGAGGTACCCCTACACTCAACCATACGAATACGAGCATTTCACACACGATCCAATCGAACTCTACAGATGGACTAGTTGTGGTATCTAGACAATTACTCGTACATCATAGTTCGCTATCTTTCCAAACTTACTTGTATTTTCATGGTTGTATGGTTAAGTATGCTTGAGGTATATGATTTTTATAGCTTTTTTATTTTTTATTTCTTCTGCTAATAAATGAGAGGGAGAGAGAACTAAGTGGCTAACTTACATTAACTATTCATTAATTAAGTTCTAAATGTTCCTAACACCAGTATCCATTCCCACTTTTCGTACACACCCTAAACCAGTGCAACGCTGTTGGGATTACCAAACGCTAATCGTTACAAGGTTACCAAGCGCTACACACATGCTCGAAGCGGTCGTACTGAGTGTATTTAACTAAGGGGGTTGAAGGTTGAGAGAGATATTAATTAACTAGGAAAGAATTAAACAATAATTAATTACTAATTATCTTAATCTGTATGCTACAAGGTTTATCATAAAGTTCATCTTTATTACTGTACACAAATGTGTGCTCAGGTACAAATTTCTCGAATAAAGATTTGTTCACTCTATGACTTCTACTACGGGCACACAGAAATAATTCTAACTCTGGAATGACTAAATTGCAAGAATTTGGCTAAGGGTCTAAGTCTAACTATCTTGAACAAAGGGAACCTCCTCTTATTTATAGAAGATGAGGCAGGACGCAATATCGCATATGCGATATCGTGTGGCAGATGCGATATCGCGTACGTGATATCGTGGCTCATCATACCACCATGACTAAATGAAAACTCATCCTTGAGTTCCTTACAAAATATTTGGAAGGTATGGGATTATTGACATGAATGACAACTAATGGTGAATGGGGTGACATGTGAATGGATCAACATTACAATACATGACAATATTAGTGTTCATGACTACAAGAATGAACACTATACACAATTGACATTGAGCCTTGTTTGGCAGCTGAGAGAGAAGAGAGAGAAAAGAAGAAGACGTGTTGCTGCTGATGCCAAGATTGCACCTTTCATTATCCATCTATAACCATGCCATCAATCTTGTTTCTTGCACAACTGTTCCAGCACCAGTCCATCTTGAGTGTTTCCTCCAAATCTAGTCCATTTCTATATGATTTCCATCTGCACACACAACACAATCACATATGAGCAAGAATAAGTAAATCACAATACAGTTGATACCTTGCCTCGGTGTAAGGTTTATTGGCTGAGTTGTGATATGGCCAATATGGATTCTAGAGATATAACACTAGTGACTACCCAAGGTGTAGGGGTTAGGAAAACTAAAAAAATTGGACCAGGGCCCCCATGACTAAGAGTGATCCTCTGATAGCAATAGAATGGAAAAAGATAAGGAATAAGAAAGATGGAGAAAAAGAAACAACGGAAACATTGATAAAATGGATGTCAGAGATGAGAATGAACAAAACAAATGTTGATTGCAACAATATTTAAGGGAAAGAAGTTAGCTGGTGCACCAAATAGGAATGCCAGTGGGTCCTCCCCAAAGCAGGCTCATGCCCTTTTATGCCCTAACAAACCCACATTCAAAGAGTCTGTAGGCTTTGGAAATGTCATTTGGGAGCAAGAGTTAAAGACTTAACCCCAAGAATTCACCAAAGAGGAAACAATGCATCAACCAAAATATAGACTACTGATACAATTGGCAATGAGGTGGAAAGTGGAGAAAGAATGATGGGGAGAAGAGAATGGAATGGAGTCCCAAGAACAAGGTGGTGTACATCCCCTTATGTATTTATGGTTAATGTGACTGAGTAGATCTCATTCCAAATTTAGCCTCAAACAATCCACATCCAGTGACTTCACATTAATACACTTGGCCAATCCATCCACTTGAAGTAACAAGAATGCTTCCACCAAAGAGTCACCACCATTCTGAGAAAACGAGAAAGGGAAAAGTAAGAAGCGAGAGAGGGCCTTAGTTAGAGGGAACATGTTTTTTTAGTTCCATAACTAGTTCTTGTAGCCTAGATGATTATTTTTTCTAAGGGGTGTGCTTTGAATTCTCACTATTTTATTTTGTTTTTGTTTTTTTTTTTTTACATGAGAATCACACCATGTAAAGACTTATTTTTATTGGCTCAGCTTCCTGAAAATGGAGCAATGTCAGAATGGTAAGGAAAACTCAAGAAGAAAACATCCAAGCATCCAAAAGAATAGCTAGCACAAATGCATCAAATCCCTTTGAATTCATACCCTTTTCAGTCCTTGAGTTCTTCCTTAGTTTGAGAAATGCCCAGTCATCAATTCGTTAATAGTTTTATTATTAGAGAAGGGGACTACACAATTCCAAGCCAAGAGAGACCATAGAAATTCATGGATGCATGGATGACATGGGCTCATTGCCTGTTATATAAAAAGAACCATACCTTAGTATTAACATTATAACTCAAAGGTAAAAACCAAACATTAGCAATCAATAGAATACAGTTCATACCACCATCATGAGCACTTATTAGGTGACGAATCTAACAAAACAAAAACAACAAACAAAGATAAAAAAAACAAAACAAACAGTCACACAAAGAAATGAGAAAGTATAACGATGTTGCAAAAAAAAAAGTTGTAAAATTAAAGAGCATGAAAAATATTTATTAATCCTACTTGTTATTAGAATGAGGAATATTCCCCATCACTAAACGGTTGAGCATGGAAAGGATTAATACATGAAAGATGAGGATCTTTGCATGTTGGAAATACCGAAACTTGGTCATACTTACCCCATTGGGGTTCACACACTTGATTTTAGTAAACATAGTGGGGCAATTTATAAGATGTGGTTCCTGGATAAAGAGTTGACCCACTATGATACTTGGGACCATAAGATGGTATGCAAGGATTAGGATGTCGCTTTCCATGGCTATATTCATTGGGCCATATAATTGTTGGGGTGTTAATTGGCAGCCCTGATGAAGTAACACGAGGCGTTGGGTTCGAAGAGAAGGATGCACCACAGTGTTGGACTTGTGCTGAGTTGGAGAATGTAATGGCCTTGGAATTGTGTTGTCCCTTCCTATGGTCATGTCTAAAGAAGGGACACCTTCAATGTTGAGGAGGTCTCTCACTACTGTTGGCAATAGTAGCACACGTAACGTTCGTGGGTTGTTGCTGTGGTGTAGACACTTCAAGAATAGTTGGTCGCAGTGTAGAAGGAGGGAAAGGATGAGAACATTGAAATTTAGGAGAAGTGTAACGTACACAAGGCAGTGGTTGTGTTGAGGACATGGGTTGATAGTACCAAGAAGAATGATAATGCGGCAAGATAGAGTATGTTGACCTAGTTGGAGAAACAGGATATTGGACTAGATAAGCATTTGGATTCGGATGATACGAAGGGTGTCTCCCATTTAGGGATGGCTTTTCCCACAACTAGGATTTTTTCCACTGTGATCGAACACAGTATCTCTATATGAACTTTGGGTGTAACGTGTTTTCCCAAGGCTCATATAAATGTAACAAGATTGGGCATTGGCCCTTGGGGTGATCATACAAGCAAATGTTGCATTCATACGTATCATCAGAAGTTGAGCTCTTATTTTCCTCATCCCTTCTTTCTAAATGTCTAATGATATTTTGTCCTACTTCTCGGGTTGTCAAAACTCTATCTCCAATATTATTGATATATTCTCCACACTTTTTATGCGTCCATTCTAGCATCTTATTGATCTTTTCCTTGACTTCTTCTAATGATTGTTGTATTGGAAAAGATGGTTCTTCCTCCTTGAGATAGGTTGATTTCTCCTTTTTATGATTATAGACCTCTGTTAAGTTGAGATTTTGGTCCTATTGATGTCTTTCAACACTCTCCCATCTAGCCATTTCTCCTTCTTCTTTTGCTACCCACTTAATAAGCTCTTGGAATTCATGGGTTCATAGTTCGTACAATTGACCTTGGGCATACATTCCTAGGGTCTCTCTTGTTTCATCATGAAGCCCATCAATGATATGGTACATTAGCCTTTCTTCAAAGAACTCATGGCCTAGACAGTTATTTAACAGTGCATAATATCTTTCTAAGGCCATGTCCAAGGGTTCATGTTGTGCTTGTTTCCACTCTTGGATTTTTTTCCTCAAGGTTGACACTCTTGCGTAGTTTTGATATCTTTCGTTAAAGAGTTCTACCATTGTTGGCCAACGTCGTATTGAATTTGGTTTTAACGATCTATACCATACCTTTGCTTGGCTAATGAGTGTCATACGGAAGAGCTTGAGTTTTTGCCAACCGTTATCAATGTTATTCCATGCATAGGCATCGTAGAAGGCTTGTAAATGTTGTTGTGGATCTAAGTCATAGCCTCCTAAGAAATTATGAAAGTTGTTTAAATCGAGCCTGGGTAGGCAACTCTCTTTACAATGCCTACAGAAGATTCAAACAACCTCTTGTATTTGCGTTAGGCTTGTAGTGGCTTGTAAGGGTTCATCATCATCGAGTAAGTTATGCTTTCATGCGTTGGGATGATGTTTCCTTCGTTTATGTTTATAACAAACTCCCACCTTAGATTGCGTACTCCAATCTTCATTGTCATATAATTTGTTGGTTCTCCAATGAACTGCCTCACTAGATGTGGCATTATCATAGTCTTGTAGGAGAGGCATGATTTTAAAATTGTGTGTGAGTTTGTATGTGATGTTTTGTAATTATTTCTTCCTAAAAGATATATCATTAATTCCTATACAGCGACCTTTAATGATATAACTAATCTAGATAACTAGCACCATCCCCGGCAATGGCGCCAATGATGNAAAGGTCGCTGTATAGGAATTAATGATATATCTTTTAGGAAGAAANAACTTACATTAACCATTCATTAATTAAGTTCTAAATGTTCCTAACACCAATATCCATTCACACTTTCCGTACACATCTTGAACTAGTGCAACACTACTGGGATTACCAAAAACTAATTTTTACAAGGTTACCAAGCACTACACGCATGCTCGAAGCTATCGTACTGAGTGTATTTAACTAAGGGGGTTGAAGGTTGAGAGAGATATTAATTAACTAGGAAAGCATTAAACAATAATTAACTACTAATTAGCTTAATCTATATGCTGCAAGGTTTATCATAAAGTTTGTCTTTATTTCCGTACACAAATGTGTGCTCATGTACAAATTTCTTGAATAAAGATCTGTTCACTCTATGACTCCTATTGCAAGCACACAAAAATAATTCTAACTCTGGAATGACTAAACTGCAAGAATCTAGCTAAGGGTCTAAGTCTAAGATGAGGTAGGACGTGATATCGCGTATGTGATATCGTGTGGCAGATGCGATATCACGTACACGATATCGTAGCTCACTACTATTGGATAGATGAATCTTGATTTAATAGTTTCACCGATTTTCGTTTTGCCACTTCTTTGAGTTCAGGATTTAATCTTCTTTGAGGCTAACATCATTTGATAGTTAGATCTATATAAATTTTTTGTTGACATATGTGTGGATCAATACATGTTATTTCATCATAGGATCATGCAAATGCTATTAGCCATTTATTCATCACTTTCAATAATCTTCTGTTTTGTTCTTTATTGAGATTGGCTTAATAATTACTAGTTTCTTATTAAGTAGGAGTGCATAATCTAGAACATCTGGTAGGACTCTCAACTCTAAAGATTCTAGTTCATACTTATCTAGAATTTCTAGCTATCTCCACTTGATGTCTTGTTCTTGATGTAAGTGTACATAGGAATGTTTCTTCCTTAATTGCTCTAACTCATCATCTTCTTCAACATAGGAATTTATAATTATATTGGATGGTTCCATGTACATTTTAGACTCTATCTCTTTTTTATTTTTTAGCCACTAGGTACCTTCTTGTTTAGTGGCTGTTGCATATAGGCACCTAATGCACACATATATCTTCTACACTTTGATTGCATGTTGTATTAATTTCTTGTTTGATGGCCTAGATCTTTTGCACATAATTGCACTTGTTATCATTGTATGTAATACATGGAACTTAGTGTGTCTACATGATTCCAACCTCAGCTTCCTTGGAAATTGCCAAGTATAAATCTCTAATTCCTAACTTAGCATCAATTGTGCTAAGCCATGCTCTTTCCATAATGATAGGAAATTCCCTATCATCATCTTCGCATTGATCATAAGAAAATCTACTAGATAAGACCAACCATTGATGGTGATCACTAAATGTTCTATTTATCCCAAAGAAATAATGACTAATTAATCTATTGGCTCTAGTCTTATCTTGCACTTCTTTAAGGATGATAGGTTTCATGCCTTGTATGTTTCTAATTATTTTTTCATGGGTAGAGTTCCTTTTTGAATGACGTCCTTGAAAGTTTTATCTTCTTGTCTATCATACATTCTAACATCTTTTTTCCTTATTGTAGGATCTCAATTGTATTCTTCAATTGATTCTCTCTTCTTCAATTCTTCTTCTTCTTTGGCCACCTGGTCTATTAGTATTTGAATTTTATGGGCTATCATTTCTGATAATTTACCTTGGTCATATACCCCAAGGGTTTCTCTAGTCTTGTTCCTTAACCCATCAATAATATGCCCTAGTTATTCCCTTTGTGAAAATCCATGGCCTGAGCATCTATGTAATAGAGAATAATAGCTATCCATTATCATATAAAGGGATTCATATGTCCCTTACTTCCATCCTTGGATTTGTTTTCTTAAATTGGAAACTCTTGAATAGGTTTTATACTTGTCATTAGAAAGTTCTAGCATGTTACTCCATCTTCAAATTGATTCCAGTTCTAATGATTACTACCAACTCTCTGCTTCCTTCATGAGAGTCCTATGAAATAACTTTAACTTCTTCCAATCACTTCTAGTATTTTTAAGGACACAAGCATCATGGAATGCTTGAAGATGACATTGTGGATCCATATTATATCCACCTTCAAATTTGGAAATGTTAATTCATGTCCATACACTTGATGTGACTATCCCCTTACATGCCTAGTAGGAATGTACACTACTTCTCTAATGTTAATCATACTGTGAGTGGTCAGTAAGGGTTCTTCATAATTTTTGAGTTTGTAGGCTCAATTATAGTTATGATCCCTTCAATGTTCATAGTTTCATTTTCTTTCTTCATGCTTGTTTCTATTTTTTTGTTATTCATAATCATCTTCTTCTCGTTAGGATACCTTCTTTAGCATTCATGTCTCTCATGATTCCTACTTCTTTCCTGGTCATAGTCTCTAGGTCTTTGTTCCCTTTTGTCAATTCCACTAATGATTTTGAGGAGAAAGAGGAAGAATTTGGAGAATGGTGCTAGTTGGTTCCCCTTCTATAACTTTGTGATTCATTCTCTTATGGTTCTATGGAAACTCTAGGCTTCAAGTTTCACCTAGGTTTAGATTCTTCTGCATCTCTCCTAGGTGTTTTTGCAAGGGTCGAATGCAATTACATTTTGAAAGGTTCCTCTAGATGGATTATTCATGTCTATGAATTGGATTCATGAATTTGGTATAGTTTTTCTATTATGAATGTATCATCATTGATTTCTTCTAGGACAACATTGTGGGTTACTTTCTTTCCTTTATTGTTCTCTTGTCTTGTCTCCATGATAGCATACCTTCTTGCTTACCTTCATGGATTGATATGGCCTAGTTATGTGTTTATTAACATGATATCCTTCTTGTACATGATCAAGGTTCAACCTCATTAAGATCTTTTGTAGCATTGATCATGTTGAATGTTCAAGAGGAAAAATTAGATTGCCCTGCAAATCTCTCCATATTAGTTGTTCATCCTAGTGGAAGATAAATATGAAGGATAATATGGATCTATATGAACATATGAAATTCTAGTTTGCATAGACACACTCTAGTCTTCTTCATCATATCTTTTTTTCATGACTCTTTTAAGTTTCTTTGGTAGGTAGTGACTATTCCTTGAAGTGTTAAAGCCATGTTATATGCTTGACACTCTTTTGTGTGTGTGTGTGTGTGTGTGTGTGTGTGTGTGTGTGAAAGATAAACTTTATGATTCTTAATACAATGGACTTTGTATAGAGCAACTACTAAGCAAACATTGATACAACCCTAACAATAACACCAATGATGAGTCATTGGGTATCCCAACACTCTACCATGTAAGTCATGAGTACAATTGTAAATCATGGATGGCTAATGTAAGTATGCTAAAAGTTGATAATTGGTTCATGATTGTTGTCTTCCCACTTAAAGTTAGTAAAGTGAAAGTGTATGGTTTAACTCTAAGTGAGGCATGTGATATCTTTATGTTATCAACTCATATTACTCCTAAGTACAAACATAATGAAAGTGAGAATAAAATCTAAATCAAAGTGATAACAGAAATGTAAGTCCACTATATCCTATGGCAATGAGCAGTCATTCCTAGCTTACCATATACATCCTAGGCTTATGTAACCATTATTGGATTACTGAGTGTTATGCTATTGTGTGAACCAAGTAATAACACTACTGGAATTACCAAATGATTACACTTATATGCTCTACATCAATCATACTCATTCCACCTGGCTAATGAACATGGAAAACTAAAGTACTTAAGAAATATAATGGACTAAACTAAGGTAGTCATATTAAAGAAATGAAAATTAAACTAAGTAAAGAAACTAGCTAAGAAAAAACAAAGTGGATGCTACAATGGTGGTAAATAATCTCGATCTTTATTGTCATTCATGAATTATGCCCAACTATAATCCACTCAAATAAAGATTGTATTCAATTGTTCAACATCACACTATAGGAATTCACACTATTGCTAAGTGTAAACTACAAAAATCAACTATAAGAGTTTCACTAAGGGTGGAATGAAAGTTGTTCATTGGTGCAAATGAGTATTGGTATTTATAGGGATAAACAGGACCTACTTCATCACATCAATGATGATGCATGTAGAGCTAAAATGTCATAGATATGATAGCATAGATGTGATATTATAGATATGATATCATGGCTCATCAAAAATAGGTTTTATCAACACTATTAAGTTGTATTATGCACTTGAGTTCTAACAAAAAAAGGAAACATGTTCTGAAATAAGTGCTACCTTTCCATGTTACTAGAAATACATATTACCCATGCCTGAAGGTAATCCTTTGATAAGGTTAACATAGTAATAACATAATAAATACACATAATAAAAATTTCTAGTGGTTTCACTAGAAAGACATGTTACCCATGCCTAAAGATAGACAAATTCTTAGAAATTTTAAGTTTCCTAAACTTGCATTGGTTACAAGGCTAGAAAGACATGTTACCGATGCATGAAGGCACTCCTCTATCTAACGATCAATTATTCTTTAAAATAAACTATCTAATTAATAAATTTCTTCCTTGTACTTCATTACCAAGTAATGATATTTCTTGCAGTTGTGATAGTCTTATGTTATCAGTTTTGAGATGATATAATGCAATGTCAATGGTAAGTGGTATGAACTCAATTTGGATCTTGAATAGATATGCTAATGATCATTTTAACCAAGAATTACATGCAGAATTCATTATGCTTATGGTAAGACACCTCACGTCCCATTCTCTACAATCCCTACTACTACCATTTCACCTTACTATTGTATATATAATTATGATTTGATGGTTTTATAAAATATGGTGTTATTTTCTTATTAGGACAATACTAACGTGTGTTTTGAAAGACATATGATTTAGATTTAACTTGTTGAATGTCCATAGATACTTAAGTGTGGTTATATAAGGACATTAAGGGCAAAAGCCTCCTTTGGGGAGGAACCACTTATATGGCTCTCATGTTTCATACCTAATGACCGATTCCACATCATCTTGTACCTCCTAAATATTTTAACAATAATCATTATCTCCCTCCATATTTATACTCACTCATAAGTTTAGCAATTTTGATCAAATAATCTCTTAAATTAGTTAACTTACCTTACTCAAAATCCTTCTTTTACATATTTTAACATCAATTTCTCACATTTTAAGCATTATCTATGATCAGGAATTCTTTGGATCATCTTTCAACCTCCCAAAATACCCATTTCATTAATTTTTTCCATTAAATTTTCAAAATATTTCAAAAATGTCAATGATGATATTGTAGATATGATATATGAGGCTCTACAATATTGCATCAACAATGTTGCATCTACAACATTGCTTCAAAAAAAATCTATATATACATACAAATTGATAGAAAAATTTTTCATTCCATCATTTCATGCAAGGGAAGTTCATGCTATTTTTCTATCTAAAAACTTTCAAAGCTCCATATCTTCATCACTACATGTCTAATTTGAGCCATTCTTGATTCCTTTTACTTACAAAGTGATCATCTCAATCGTGGGGACGAGTGTTGCATATAGATTTTGCAAATTACACTAAATCTACCTAATGCTTATAAGAATAATAAGAGATAATAACATTTTGATCTAGCATAAGCTTATAAACTTAATATTCCTTTCCAATTCACCATTCAAGTATATTTTATAGTAATAAATTGAAGATAGTGATTGATCATCAAGTTGAAATTATTTTCAATCAATTGTTTAATTGTTTAATTAAGGGTTTTTGCAAACAAGGATTATTTCCAGAAGTAATGAATTTTCCAACTCTACAATCCAAATTAAAAATGAAAATAATTATGTCCAATACTTTTGAGAAAAACCCAAAAACTGATGAAGGGTTAGGAACCATTAGGAAGTTTTCTAGAATTTTTGGATAATCTTAAATTTTCTTATGATCACAAATGTTACTAAAGAAAATACTCAAAGATAAGAAATAGTCACAACTACAAGAAAAGATGCCTAAAGAAAGAGAAAGAGGATGAGATGCAAATCAAACTCCTATGTAGTAAGAGGTGCAATCATACTCAATCCATTAGTCCACACCTATAGTAGGATAATTTGTGCAAGCAAAAGTTGATGCACTGCCAACTCCAAAACAAGGAAAACATCTCACACTCTCTAATGAGTGTCTACAAGCCATACAAGAGAAGTATATCATTTCCACCATAATAGTGGAACTCAATTTTGTACCATCCAATGGGTTTGCACCTCATGAACAACTCCAAGCCTCATCACTCTAGCCAACCATCTTAAGCAATGGTGAATGATATTTGGGGGAAGCCCATCAATTCTAGAAAAACAAGTAAGATGATGCCACAATGAATATTGAGGGAGTGACAATGCCATATTTAGTAGAAGTAATTGCAAAGGCACTAAATATACCAAATTCTTAGGCCAACATTGCTCAAATATCTACAAGGTTTGACATAAACACAAGGAATTTATGGTTGCAAAGGGCATATAAATCTATATAAAAAGAATATAGTGGTTATCCATTGGAAAGAAGATATACTTTAGAATGGAACATACCATATCTTCTCAACCAAAAGACTTAATAGAATTTCTACATCTGCTGCTAAATGAACTACAATCTTGATGGGGAAATTTCAAGCCAACATTGCTCATTTGTTATTTTTGGAAATCCAAAGAAGACTTGAAAAGGAGAAGACAAGGAAATCCATTCTTCCATTTCCTTGTATTATCAAAAAGTTATGAAAAAAAGGTAGAATTTTTTGCTATACTAATGATGTTCTTCAAAAAGCTCAAAATGCTTCATACGCAAAAATCTCCAAGCCAATGCCATCTAAGAAAGATTAAGTGGAGAAACTAGTAGGCACTAAGGTTCTAGCAAGGTCAACAAAAATAACCAACATTCCAGCCATAAGCATAGAATAGGTGGGATTCATTGGATCAACCCCAACTATAGAATAAGCAAGACAGAGTGCTCTAGCAGCACAATAAGACTACAAACCTTCTATGAGCCACCTACAATAGATAGTAGAAATAATCAGTTGGACCAATAAGAAAGTTTCAAGTATGTATAGAGTAAGGAATAATCCAAGTAGATCTACCATATCCACAAGACCCACCAATGATTAAATATCTTTGTAGGCAAGAGGGAAATATGATTGGACACAACAAATTTTAGGAAGCACTGCATCATTTCAAGTGATATTGAAAACTAGAGAAGAAGCCACTCTAGTGGTAATGCAAAACTAAGATGCAACAAAAGTAATAAAAAATCATATTAAAGAATCATTTAATATTCCCATTATGCCATTGAAAGACAATTCTAAAGCCAATGATGTAGAAACATTATCCAAAACATTAGGAAAGGAAATAATGTCCCTTGCTGAACATGAAGACATCTTGGAGAAACTACTACAAACAAGACAAGCCATGTAAAATATTTTTGATATCCCTAGTAATATCACTGCAATGCTATCAAAACTAATATCTTTCAAGCATAGGCTAGTCATAGTAAAAACTAGGATGACTACATGGAGAAATAGCTATTGCGACAGCCTGTTCCCACATGTCATGGAAAACATCAAATATACGTTATATTAGACATTATGTGTAAAGGAAATAATAGAGAAAGTGTAGAAATAAAGAGAAAAGAATTCTTTATTGATATGGAATAGTGTACCTGGATCATGCTTTGAGAGTGTTCCTTGGGGTTTTCTTCCTTTGACATCTATCTCGTTAGAGGCAATCTAGCACTGCCACCACAATTAGGCCTATAATTGGCCAGAAGGGATGGCTAGTCCACTTCCTATCCCACTCTTCCTAGCTCCTCTGACTTATCGATACTAGCTCTACCACTCCATGCCTAGCACAACCACTAAACCTAGGTATAAATACCTTAGGTGAAACTTCCAAAGGTTACCTCAAGAGACATGTCCATTATTACAACATGCCCTTTTGATTCTTAATTACAATTACAACTACCCTTTTGGGTCTTGTTAT
>MNCI01001919.1:996691-1014305 GCA_015680685.1 Gnetum montanum
AAGACATAAAACCATAAAAGACCAAAAAAATCATATACCTCGGACTTACTTAACCATACACCGTGACAACAACAAGTAAGTCTGGGAAGACAACGAATGATTAACCCCAAGTGTTCCATGGGGCGTTTAGGCATTTAGTCTGTGGAGTTCGACCGGATCGCGCGTGCTACGCTCGTTTTGTATGGTTGAGTGTAGGGGTACCTTGCCACTCATCACCGTACAATTACATTCACTACACTACGGGCAGACACTGGAAAATATTCTAACTCTGGAGGGACAAAACTGCTAGAGTCTAGCTACAATCTAACATAAAACTGAGAAATAAAAGAGAGCCACCTCTTATTTATAGACATTGAGATAGGCTGCGATATCGCGTACGCGATATCGCGTCGGCTGTGAAACCAAGGATGCAATATCGTGGGTGCGATATTGTGGGTGTGTTATCATGGGTGCATTATCGCGGTTGTCAGCAAATTCATGACTCATCAACAACCATCATCAATTTATCATATACCTCACTAAGAGTTAAACCATACATTTTGTATCTTGCTAACTCTAAGTAAAAAGATAATGATCAAGAACATACTATCAACTCACTAATATACTTACATTGTCCATCCATGGATTATGATCTGGTCATGTGTAAAAAATTATGACTTGTATGGTTGAGTGTTGGAATTCTCTACTAGTCATTAGTTAGGAGTAAGGGAATGAGTGTAGCATAGTACAAGAAGATGCTAAAATAACTAGTGGGAGCCATGCAACTAATTCTAGAGATTTTTGAGATCCCAAAAGACATCACAACAGCCCAATCGAAACTACTTGAGACAAGGGGCAAGCTTCTAGTCATACAAGTGTAACTCAAGGAAGCTACCAACATCAATCAAAGGTTTGTAGTGGATGTTGCAATACTAAGATCCCACTTGTTAGATCCTACAATTCTATAGTCAAAGCCTGCAAGGGATGAAGCTTTCAATAAGCTTTAAAAGAAATTAAAGAAGGTAGTGAATGCTAAGGAGTGCATCATTTAGGAAGCATCGTTATCAGACACCATGCTGACCATGACAAATAATGACCTCCTAGGTACATGAAAGAAAAATAAACTTCTAAGCAAGGAGAACCAGCATCTACAAAAGGTTGAGGTCTAGAAAGAGCAACTATTGGAGTATATCAAGCAACAGCAAGAATAGCTTGCCAAGGTAAACCAAGATGCTAGGAGGTTAGCTACTAAGAATAGAAATCTCTTAACGGATGAGGTATGGACCATTTACCAAAAGGCTACCATTGAGATTTCCACCTAGAAAAATGAAGCCCTAAAATATAAGGTGAAGAATCATTATAAGGAGTAGGTAAGAATGCTTAACAAGGTAAATGAGAAGGAAATTAAGTTAGCAAAGGTCAAGATGAATGATGTCCTCTAGTAACTCTAGCAAAGAAGTAATGCATGGCAACCCATCTTTAATAGACTAAACATATAGAAGGCTAAGATCTACCTAAAGGAGTTACATATTGAGGAGGTGACAAAATCCATGATGTTAGCCAACCTTCATTACACAAACTTGGTGATAGTAACTACAAAATAATCGCAGTCAAAATTGAAAAAAGAAGTTACCAACTTCTACCTTCTTTATAAGGTGGAGTTCAAGCTCCACAAGGAGACCAAGCAACAGCTAGAAGTGGCTAATGCAAAGCTTGAAGTTCTCAAGAGTAAGTTTGAAGATTAAAAATTAGTTGCTAAGAACCTAGCCAAGAGGATAAATGATTATTAAGAGTTGTAAAACCTTGTGCAAACATTCAACATTGAACAGAAGTAGTTCATAGCATGATTTGTAAGAGCCAAGGAAATGTTTCTAACCTTGTGTTGCCCATGGAATGTGCCAAGACCAGCTAGTCTAGGCAATGTCACATAGACCATCAACAATCCACAAAGCATGAAAGAGAATATAAAGGTACTATTGGATGCCTTCAAATTTTCAAAAGCAACAATAGCAACAATATGGTAGCTAATGCCACCAATAGATATAGGAGATGAGGAGAGACCATCAAAGCTGTAGGAGGCTTCACCTCCTAGCACAGTTTAAAGACTCTATCCTGGTCATTTTTGTGCAACAGTGGCCAATCCATTTTTGTATCATGTCCAATTTTGATGTACTTAATTATAAACACTTGAGCATTTTGTAATGTGGCACTTAAGGTTGTTAAAATGCTGGTCAATAGTTTAGTTCTATACTCCCCAATTTTGCAAATAGCTCAGTCCCATTTTTTGTTCACTCAAGGATAAGTTTTTAATAAGTCGTGAGGGTATGATGAAGTGTGAACAAGTCTACTGTGTCAATGGCATGCATTGATACTTATGCGTCAATGAATCCTATGATGCATTGATGCAGTGTTGTCTTCTACCTACATAAATGTGCACACCATTTGCGTTTATGGTATCTTTGGTTATTTTAATAGCCAGAATCTTGTAGTTTTCTTCTATAGGACATAGCCAAAATTTCCCTTTGAGTGCCTACATTGTGGATAGAATTGATTGAACAGAATTTTATTCAAATGCATGATGTGCCTGAATACTTCAGCATTTCGACAATAAAATCAAGATTAATTCCCTCCATTGTAGCACTTGAAATAGTTTTACTTTATTTTCAGCAATTTACATCATGATGCATTTTATTTTCCAATACTTAGATAATTAATATTTTTTTTCATAATCATTTAAGTATGACCACTTCAAACAGAAGGTACTAACATTTGGTAATCCTAGTAATGGATACTTGGTACACCCAATAGTAACTATTTGGTAACCCAGTAACATTAGTATAAGTTCAAGATGCAAACAAAGAGTAGGAATGGATGCTCATTGCTTAAGGCTAGTTTAGATTACTTTTAGTTCCATAGTAAATTAGAAATTAATATTTTAATCATTTTATTATCTTAAAGATTTTAATATTTTAATCATAAAAATAATAAAAATGAAAACATGTTATGCCTTGATCACACTTAATCATATCCATTAAGCTACACAAGTAATCAAGAAGACAACGACCAACAATTTCATGTTTAATTAGCTAGGATACTATTGGTCGAACATTTCACAAAATTCAATTAGATCACATGTATATGTTTGTGATTCATATGGTTGAGCATATGGGACTTTCACTGCTCATTAAAAATGAATATGAAACCATCCATCAATATCTTCTACTTACCTTTTAACTACTCATTTACCAATGAGGTCTAAGTATGAGTTATGGGCAAATACCAAATAATAAAGTTTTAAATGGACTATATATCTTGGGGTAAATATTTTTTTTTTTTTTAAAAAAAAGAACAATTTTAGGTTCCAACACTAACCCCACCCTACAGTATCATATTTCTTCATTCAAATTGACCATGTATACTATATTTCTATTAAATAAAAAAGTTATTAGCATCTAAAATGTATATTGATGTGAATTTTCTAAAGTTAAATTCTTTACCTTTATTCAAGGTAGGAAGTTTACCATATTAGTTGTCCAAATAATCTTTAATCTACACTTTGTAGAACTCAAAGTTTATGTTTCTTTTTTCAAATTTTATTAAAAAATTTATTTGATTGAGAATCTACACTATCCACATGCTTTTCTAAATAAAATTTCAAGCCTAGTGCTTCATAGCATAAGAGTCATAAGAAATTTAAACACCCATATTTTATGTTGTTATCACATGCATCATTTATTATTAATTTTACTTTCCATATTATACCACACAAGTTACCCAATCAAGTGCTAAAACCTACCTTTTCCATTTCCAATTCCAATAATAGCCCTAGAAGAGGTAATAAATCCACACGCACCCAACCCCATCCGACCCTCCCTCCCTTTTTTAACTCCATTTCTTTTACTATTAAACATAATCCACCTTTATTTTCCTTTGAAACAAACATCTTGCATCAACATTCTTCATTGGCACCTTCACTCAACTTCAAAGTCAATTCCAAAATAATCTACTTTGACTTGCATCAATGCCTACGTTCGCACCCAAGGGCTATACAAAACATCCAGCCAAAGTTAGTCAAGGATAATGACAGTTAAATGAATTTTTTTAAAAAATAAAAAACTTTGCATTTTTTTTAATTATACTACAGTGTGTATTAGAATCAAGTATGGTGTTTATGCAACCCCTAGCATACTCCCAAAAAGAAAATATCAAATTGCTTGAATCGTAAACCCTCATCTCACTGTTTCAAAATGACTATGGGGCCAAAATCCTTCGAAACCTTCATTTCCGTTTGAAACAAACATCTTACATCAACATTCTTCATTGGCTTCTTCACTCAACTTCCAAGTCAATAATTTTGGCTTCTTCACTCAACTTCCAAGTCAATAATTTACCTTGATGCATCAATGCCTGCCTTCCCACCCAAGGGCTATACATCACTCAACTTCCAAGTCAATAATTTACCTTCCCACCCAAGGGCTATACATCACTCAACTTCCAAGTCAATAATTTACCTTCCCACCCAAGGGCTATACATCACTCAACTTCCAAGTCAATAATTTACCTCCCACCCAAGGGCTATACATCACTCAACTTCCAGGTCAATAATTTACCTCTTCCCACCCAAGGGCTATACAAAACATGCAGCCAAAGGTTATACAAGGAGAAAGACACAATTATGAAACATGCAGCCAAACTTATAAAAGAAGAAACAGTCAAATGAATCTTATTTTTAAAAAAGAACCTGCATTTTTGAAATTCTACGATTGTGTATTAGAATCAAGTGTGGTGTGTGGTGTTGATGCAAGCCCCAGCATATTATTGAAAAGAAAATATCAACTTGCATGAACAGTACACCCACATCTGACTGTTTGAATTTGAAAATTACTATGGGGTGTCAGACCCGAAATTAAAGGTGCATCAATTACAACTAAGTCATAGGGTTAAGGGGGTTTCAAAATTACTATGGGCCAAAAGGCTCTCATGTATCAATTTCGGAAACACAGTTAGCTTTTAAGACTTGGGACCATGTTTTTACAGAAACGATTCCAACTTATGTTATGGTTCACCAAAAAAACGGTGTTGATTTTTCTAACTTGAAACAAAAGAAATTTAGAAACATACAAACAAAATCTGTTTGAAAAACCTCTTTTTGACAGGTACGAGACCTTGAATCCCTTAAGGGAGAAGACGAGTAAACAGACAACGCCTCTGACATTTATTAAACAAACTGCCCCCGACTGATAACCATCTAGACGGCTGATTACAAAATTTCCATGAATTTCGTCGCAAAATGTTAACATGCGCGTGCGTCATTATATTTACAGTATGCAAAACTTACTCTCACGGCATTAAAAGAGTTTTAGTTTCATCTTTAACCGACGTAATAGTTTTTTTCCCCTAATACATCGACGTTACTGTCAAACAAAACCAACCTCCCAACCATCAAAATATTTGACGCATCACAATTTATTGATCACTGTTACCTCTGGCAAGGATCTTGAGCCATAATAAAAAATGCAAATCAAGTTTCTTTCTTTGTTATCCAGAATTATGTTTAAAATGTCCCTTTTAATCATTTCCAGCACTTAAAATTGATTCATCAGCCTACAATTGAGTTGACAATCGACGACCATAAATGGAACTTTGAGCATGCACTTCTGCATAATGCAACTTGGCTGTGAATTTGTATAAGAATTTTCGAGAGGATTCAACAAGCAAAATCAAAGCCTCAAAACCTTAAGTGGTTACACCTTTCAAAGTACTAAGTGAATCATGAAAATGATTCCTCTGTCTACAACCTATGATAATGTTATGAATGTGTCTTTTGACAATGCTAATAAGCATAATCCCCTAAGCAAGGTGCAGATTCATACTTAAATAATTAAGAAACACCCTCAGCCTTTAGACGCTCATTTCAATATTGTTTTCTTTGGCCAAATCTAGTAAAGGCTCACCATCATATGGTACAGAAACAAACGTGTATAAGTAAAACTTCAAAGACATCCACCCCGGTGTAGCAATGAAACAGATTGCTGTAATAAATTCCAGTAATAGAGAGATCTCCCAAAAAAATACCAAAACTCTTGTCTTTCTAGGACTCAGGGTTTATAATGTTGCTCCCAGATGATGATGATTCTGATGACTGCAACGATTGAGAAATACCATTTGCATGCACATTACTGGCTGTGCGAGGTTTGTAACCTTCATCAGCAAGCCGTTTCAGCATGCCCATTATAGTTGGCACAAACCTCGTGGAGAGTTGCAAAATACCAGATAGCTAATAAAAATCAAATGGATGATAGTCAGACTACTACACATCTATCTCAAAAATTGTCGCAATTATATTTATGCAAAATTAAACAGCATCTTACTGCGCCATTCTGGAAAGCTCCGCCAACATCAAGCTGTATCCAGAGAGCTTTACCCAGCAGGAACGAAACAAAAATGACACCAAGATACAAGGGATTCCTGAGATCATGATAAGAGAATGATATTATTTTCAAAGTGATAAATAAAAATAGAAAATATATTGCTATGATCTCTCCTAAAACGTTTACCTCAGAAGCATCATAAATTCATTGAATCCTAAAACCAGTAAAGCAACTATTGCCCATGCTGGTGGTAGCACGGAATTGCTCCGCCTGCTGGCTTCCTGAATTTGCACAAAGCATAACTATTTTAGAAAAACGCAGTTAATTTGCTCTATGGAAAAATAATATAGGCCAACCAAACTGGCAATTGTGATAAGACAACAAAGCTGATATTATCCATAAAGTAGAGACTGACCCCCAAAAGGACTTAACACTGGAAATAGACAGCACTAGTTCATTCAATCGGTTTCACTTTTAAAAATTTTTATTCAGTATGAATATAATCATCATCATCAAAGCCCTATCCCATCCATCAGAAAACAGTTTTGCGTGCATACAATTTGATAGAATATATGGGGAATTGCAAGTTTTTGGCATCAATAGCAAGAAATGCATGTAAAAACTGAAAACCTCATTGCATACTCACAAAAAAGTACCATGAATAAATTCCTTTACTGTGCCCTCAACTGGCATGAAAGAAATGGATGTGTGCGGTAGCAAGCTTAATAAATGGTATCTCAAGAAAGAGCTTAAAAACTCTATAGTCAAAAGAATCCTCTACTCTCTCTTAAAGTGCTAAAAGTAACACGTATACCATAAAAAATTCCACAAATTGAATCACAAAACTAAGGTAATTGAACTTTCAAGATCAACATCATGGTTCAATTATCCCATCAACTTGGCTTAACCATTAAAGGTAGGCAGAAGAATTGATATTGATTTTTATGACTAGTTGTCTACCTAATGCCAACCTGAGCATATTTCTATTATGCCATCAAATGGCATCTACTGCAAGCAACACTTTAACCCACAATATATGTGTTTTAACAAATGAACAGATTCCAAACTAACCAGTTTTCTGGCTACTTGCATTTTCAAGAAGATGAACAAAAATTATGATGAGGTATAAACCAAAAAACCATGGACATAGCTTCTATAGCGTGTCATAATATCAACAATGTTCAGCATCTTAGAAAGTTAAATTTTTCCAATAAAATAACAAAAAGTTCACCTGTGCTGCAATTGCTTGCCCAACTGTATATTCTGTCTCTGTTTTGAACTGTCTCCATAAAGATTTGCATTGCACTGGCGTAAGTACAGTATCAGATGGATGAACCTGCAATACATATTTTTTAAATTTTTTATAAGAAAGAAAACAGCCATTTTTCTTAACAATTTAAAAACAAAAAAACGAAACAAAACCAGCAACATCATCACAGTTCATTTATCACAACAACATGGGCTGACCCATTAAGGTAGGCACATGAATTGATGATAATTAATTAAATATAAGAAGTAATTATATATCACTGAGAAATACAGCCTTATTTATTTGCAAATAGTTCAAAAATGTCAGACCTCTTCCCATGTGCTTGAAGCAAGTGGGGTAACCACAGTTGATAAGCTTCGATCTTTTGTTGTTACAGATGTATCCACTGAATCGATTAAGGCAGAAGATAGAACTTTTTCAACATTATCTGGCTTTTCCTCAAGCCGCAGGGCTGCCATAGCAGCAAGAAGCTTCAAAGACTGTAATCATGAAAGTCCAAAAAGTTGGATTTCTACATGTTCATAGATATATACAACATTTGTCTATATACATACCCACACATCTACGTATATATACACGAACACATATACCCAAATGAAATACCTTAGATCTTGCATCCTTTGTAATAGCTCGGATGTCTTCCTTCCCAGTCCAAACCCTCGGCATTCCTTCTGCATCTTGACTAAAAATACTTGAGAACCTAAATACATGAAAAATCCAACTCTGAATGCACATGGAACCTCAATACATACAAAATATTCAATTCTTGATATTGCTGAAATCAAGAAATAGATAGTCTGATATTACCTCTCTTTCATACGAATCAAAACTTGTCCGGCTTCTTCTTTAGCTTTCTTCTCAACAACACTCCTGGCATAAGCTCTCAGATCATCAACCATCTTAGTTCTGGTTTTATCATCAATTTCAAAACCATCAATTGCAGATTGAAAATCAGAAACTGCTCCTTGAGTTTCAAGTTTGAACAAATTTCTTATCGCTGGCCATGTGTCTTGAGAACCCGACTCCAGCAGAGATGCAACAGGTTCTGAAAGTGCATTACTAAGACGCTTCTGTAATTTAAAAAAAAAATACAATAATTTGTCAAAATCAAGAGTTCAAATGACATCGTGGACTGTAAGAGGATATTTTAACCTATATAGTTGAAAAGGGTTAATTGATCACAGCACCTGGAAAAACTCTGTGATTTCTGATAGTTTTGCTGCCCGGACAGATGCAGCATGACCTTCAATTTCACGTCGTAACTTCTCTCTGGTTTTAACAGCATTCCAAGAGGACTGCTCCACAGTTGCATCTACAGTATTAAAAATACAAATAACCAGTGATCAACCATGTTGGTGTGGCAATTTTTATTGATTAAAAAATTTAAGCTCATACCAAACCCAGAAAGATACTTAATGTACTTAAGAGATATGATTTGAACAAAAAACCACTGACCAAGCATGTTGGGGCAGTAAATTTTTATTGATTACAAAAATAAGCTCATACCAAACCCAGAAATATATTTAATGGAATCAAAAAATATGATTTGTTCAAGCAGATCTCAATATTTTAACGTTCAATGAATCAAAGCATAACAATAGAACATCTGTTAAAATAAATATGTTGTATACCTTTAGCCTCCTGATCAAAAAGGAAGTGTGCATTTTTAGCACAGTTTCCAACAGACACTGCAAACCCTTCCCCGTTTTTGATAGCCTCATCAAGTTCCTCTTTAAAACGATTGAAAGCCTTGGAGCGAATATGACCTAGCATAGCTTGATATGCAGGATATACAAACTGTAAAAAATGTGTAAGAAAATTATGTTAAAATCCGGTAAATAAGAACAGCAACTTCTCGGAATTGAAGACATTTAAAAAAGTAAAACATGATAAAATTAATGAAATTCAGCAAGCTCAGCATTTTAACTCACATCCAATGACTTCGATGTCAATTGTTGACGCTTGGCTGTCCTTACACCCTCATCAAAATAAGCTGCCTCAGCATCATAACTGCGATAGAGTAGCACAAACTTTGAGTGTAAAATTATATCTAAAATGAAATAAGAGAGTAAATCAAACATAAAAATTCAAAATTCTTTCACACTTAATATAATGCACAATGACCTTGAGAAAGGGAATTGCTAATGCACATCTATGTCATATCAAACCATCAAGACAACCATGATAATCAAAAAGAGACCCTAAATTTATAATTCAACATGTAGGTATAGAACTTACTCTGAAAAGTATTTGTCAAGAATTGCACTCAGCCTTTTCCCAAAATTTTTCACTGGACCAGACTCTACATCTTTCTCCAATTCAACCCAGGCCTTTAAGTATAACATAATGGTAAATGAGATTATAGACATTATAGAACACTGGTTCAATATTTGGTTCATTCTCATCAACCTACCTCGTCAGATCGTAAGAGATTAAGCTTTTCATTTGCTATCTCTTCACACCGAACAGTTGCCACCATCACCTATTGAAACCTCACATTATAGTAAGTGCAAGCAAAAGAAGATTTCAAATGTTAAATCTGACAAAATATGTAACAATTAACTATGTTATCAATTTTGAGTACCTTGTGGGCAGGTAAGTCGAGGTCTTTGTTTTCTCTTATTACTGTCCAGATTTGTTTTGAACTGAAGGGGAATGCTGAAGCAGGAACAACCCCCCTCCTATCACCCGCTAGGCCACCTGGTGCAATGGAGTTGAAAAACCTCTGCCTCAATTCCAGTACCTACGAAAAAGAAGAGAATTTGTCAAGTTTTTGTTGATAAGAGAATTATATGGTATGGTTCATATAAAACTTAAATTTACACAGAAGGCGATAACCGATCAACAATATTCATTAGCCCAAATAGATGCAACAGAGAAACTTTCAGATAACATTTACTTTTTTGTAACATGTGACATTGACACTGGACCATGTTATCTAACAGACCTAAGACTCATCTCACAATATTTCATGTCATATCTCTCTACTTTCCAAACAGCAATGTGTAAATTATAAAATATAATCATATGCATTGTTGAATAAAATGCTCTTAGAATGCTCATTATACTTTTTTTGAGATACCTTTTCTTTGAATTCGTCTTCCTTCATCTCATAACTTGGTAAAGCAGTAACCTCAACCTATAAAATAAATAGGATACAAAATTAACTTTATGGTGAAAATGTAAGTACACAATATGCAATCCAGTAAACTCTAAAAAAGCTCCCCACTTACATTAAAAAATTCGCTCAATGGTGTTTCTTTGTGCTTGGGAGGCTTTGGAATATTATCCCAAATCTGCAGCAGAAGAAAATATGTTTGAACAATTAAACTAGCAAAGAATTGCAAAAAAAAAAATGCAAATTTAGAAGGTTGCAATTCAGCTTGCCTTCTGTATATCTTCACGAAGAACAGGCTCCAAAACTTCCAAAGGGGTCTAACAGAAAACAGCGAGTTTTAACATGAAACATAACCCTGTCCACCTCAACATCCAGAGAATAGCCAAAAACTATCAAAGATGAGTGTACCTTAGTTTTGTCCCGAATCACAAACATAAGTGTAGTTTTGCGAGGACTGAACAAACGCATCATAACCTGAAATACTGTCTTTAATAGGGGTTTATTTGCAGCCTGCTCACGCCCAATATCATGGCACCACCTGCAAAATTTATTTGGCAGTATCAAAAAAATATTTCACTATCTCTATGCAACTGATATTTTAACACATCAGGAGATTTGGCAATATCAAATTCATAGTACATGTTTATCAACACTATGTCTGAAACAGCTAAAGCAAATAATGCACTCTGTTTCTCAAATGTTGTATCATCCTGAAAATAAAAAAAATCAATGGTTCCGTTAGTTATGCATGGCAAACCAATGCATATCATCAATGTATAAACACGAAATTTTATCAATGTTGTAAATCATGGTAGGTCTGGATATAACCATAAACACTGGATATTTCAAAACTCTCCTCAACGAGCTTAAGTATCAAAATCATTTACTTCATTATCATAATATTCACAGAAACCCACAAATAAACGCCAAAATTATAGAATAATGATACCTCCCCTCTTTCCCTTCCATCAGAACCCTCAAGATCCATAACAAGAGTAGAAGGATCGATCCCTCTTGCACTTGCCAACCAAATGCCTTGGGTTGTCTGGGTCCTACAATGGTAGTGAAAAAGACACATTGAGAAAACAGGCCTATACTTAAAATATAATCACAGTGGTAGTAGGAAATGAGAATTCACCTCCCTCTAAATGCATCCATCTCCCTAAAACTTGTATTGAATAGATGATTCAAGAGTGTGCTCTTTCCTGGTTTAAACCATTAAAAAAAAAATAAGATTCTGTGTCGGCATCATGGAGTGCACAACCAAGAGAACTAAAAAACAAACAAAAGTGAAATTCAAGATTTCATCAGTTCGGTATAAAGCCTCTACCGCTGCTTTGAGGGCCCATTATAGATACAACAGCATATGAAAGTCCACGCTCTGCTAATTTCACAGTTTTCATGAAGTGGTCAAGTCCAGCTTCATTAAAAGTCCCTTTTCCGTCAATTAGCTGGGTAGAGCAACAGTCGTCCTCCATTTTTACACCTTAACAGAAATAACAATTACTTGTCAGATATACTAATAAATCCTAAACCAAAGAAAACCTCTTGTACTGACGTTTGTTCTAAAATTGTGGCGTCAAGATGATCCAAATACTGCATAATGGAGATTCTAACACACGAAGAACATACTATTTGATAGTTCATAATTTACAGTTATCTTCTAATTCTGAACGAGCCGCTCCTTAAACATTTCTGAATAAATGAAAATTAACTTAAATTTAACATGTATAGTAAAAGGCCCAAAAAAAAATCTAAAACCAAAAAAAAAATGATCTCATAAGACAACCACCCCAAAAAGAAACAAAAACCAAATCCCATTTGTCTGATCCTGGGCATTATTCACCTATGACGTACAAACGAATTACAGGCGCTGTTTCCAACAACGAACTTCAAAATAGCTCTTGAATCACTAGCAAATTCCAAACTAAGGGCTCAAAGTACTTCCTGTTCCGCGCCGGCCAAAAAATGGATTATACACCAATGCTTGCCACCGACATGAACATGAATCCGACCTTAATCAACACGTTCCTTGATCCACTAGCCAATATCGATAACAAAACCGAGACAAACAACATCACCTTAACAGCGATCACAAACAATGACCGCCTAATTAATTGTATCGCCGATCAAATCCACGCAGCATCCATCCAAAACCTAATAAAAGCCAAAACTTGGAAACTCACATTTTTTTTTCTAATTTCATGCTTCGGGAACGGAACCGAACAGCGGCAAAGATCGGCCGCGGAGACAAATGAAACCTTGAGGCAATCAACCGAAATTCATTCTACCTAAGAAAAACCTAACTCTGCTACGCACTCAAATCGTCCAAAATCCATTCGATCATCTGAAACATATTTTCAACGCAAAATCTGCGGAACGTACCACGTAAATCGGCCGGGATTTGCAAACACTCCGGACGATCGATTCCAGAGAAAAAGCAGAGGTACAGATGATGTGATGCTGCGGCTGAGATGAACCGAAATTGAAAGCGAGCAACAACGGAATTAATTGTGCAGCAGGAGCAGCAGCAGAAGATTACGGATACAAACAATAGAAACAAGAACAGCGCTCCACCTCATAGATTTTGCGATGGCACAGCCGGGTATTTGAATTGTTTGCCCAATTTCTCTTTTATTTTTATTTTTGCTTGGGTCAGATGGTGTGCAGCAGGCGCAGCCGTAAAAGCAAAAAGGGCAGCGCAATTATTTTAACGAATCAACTATCGAACCTTTGCTTGGAAACGTAAATTGCAGCGGTAAACAAGAACAGCGGTCTAAAATGGACGGTAACAATTTTAATATTAATTTTAATTTTTAAAAAAAATAGTTTGACGTGGAGAATGAATGGTTTTTTGTTTTTGTTTTTGTGCTTTTCTGGTGGCATGGCTCTCCATCAGGGTTGGCTGTGGACGGCCGCTTTTTCACCGACCCATTCGAGTGCAGTGGCCCAGCGCTGGTGCTTTTTGCCAGTAAACGCTTGCTTGCTCAGCCTTTGGCTTTTATTCTTCAGTTTATTGCATTTTGTTTTTTTTTTTATATGTTTTTGATTTCCATGTCAAATTGTATGTTAATACTAGCCTAGCCTTGTTTGTTTGTTTTCTTTCAGAAAATTTTGATGGTTTTCCCGTGTCAAGTGGAGGGTTTTCTCAGGGGAGTGTTGACGTGCCTTGCATGGGCCGTTCTTGAGTTGGTGAGGTGAGGATGAGGTTGTACGTTCAGCATTTCATATTTGCTTCATGCACATCCATTCCCTTATTTAATGAATACACTTCTTTGCAACGTGGTAGGTGACTTCTAGAATGCCCTTTAAGACTTTGAATGGCCCATGTGGGGAAAGCTAAAATGTTTTATTTATGCGATTTATTTCTTGAATCACTCATCCCCTTGTTAAAAGGGACTTTTCTTGTCCCTCATAAATATGTATCTTGTCTTCTAAATTTAGAATGTGTTTGTGATGAGACACAATATCGTGGCCATCGCGATATCGTGGCCATCGTGATATCGCATCCCATGCGATATCGCGGTCCGCCGCCATATATATAAATAAGAGGCAGCTCTCCCTTGTTTTCTCATCCTGGGTTAGAAGTAGGAAAACTCTGGTAGACTGATCACTCTAGAGATAAAATATTTTCCATGTGCCTGCAATAGGAGTCCTAAAGTGAACGGATCTTTACTCGAGCAACATTGTACTTGAACACAAGTTGTGTACGGCAATAAAGACGAGCTTTCCGGATAAACCTTGCAGTGCATGGAATGGGATTTATTTAATGTTATTTATTGTTTTCTCTCTCACCCTTAAACTCCTAGAATGCAGTATGAATACGACTTGATTATGAGCATCTAAGGATGTGTACGATTAGTCAAGGAATCGGCTGCTCATCGCAATGCAGTATGAGTACGACTTGATTACGAGCATCTCGTGTGACTACTTGGTAACCCAGTGGCGTATCTAGGATCTATGCTTGGTAATCCCAGTGGTAGTCGTGCACCAAGATGTGTACGGTTAGTCAAGGAATCAATTGCTCATCGCACTTAGGCTAGATTAGATTCTCTCAACCCTTTCCTCCTAATTAAGTGCCTCAGTACGACCACTTCGAGCACGTGCGTTATGCGTGGTGATTCCAGTGACGATTAGCGTTTGGTAGCCACAATTGCATCGGTTCAGGGTGTGTACGGTAAGTGGGAACAGATGCTGACGCTAAGTAATTTAAACTTAGTCATTAGTTAAAGTTAGCAATTAGTTTCTCAACCCTTCACCTCAATAGCATAGGAGAAAACATAAAAAGACTATAAAAATCATATAGCTTGGACTTACTTAACCATACACCGTGACAACTACAAGTAAGTCTGGGAAGACAACGAATGGTTAACCTTAAGTGTTCCATGAGGCGTGTAGGCATTTAGTCTGCAGAGTTCGATCGGATCGCGCATGCTACGCTCGTTTCATATGGTTGAGTGTAGGATACCTCGCCACTCATCATTGGCACCGTTGCCGAGGACTAAGTGTTTGTGTGCTAAGTAGGACATAAGAGATCATTTACATCGTTGGGAGCTTAAACGAACCTTAGGATTAACCAAATACGAAAAATTATATAATGGTAGTTAGCACACCGAGATAACAATGTCTTCTTCTCACAATAGCAACTCACCACCTAGGGATAATACAAAGAATAGTCGGCAATCAAAAACACATAACCAAAATCAACCAAGTCCTAAACAATACCGAATAGTCTATACTCATCTCAATGAGTATATTCCAAACTTTACCTTTATCCTCCATCAAGACGAACAGCTGCGATGGAGAGATTTGCAAGGTAACATCGTGTTACCCCTAGATCGATCAGTCTCTAACATGCTTTTCCGTGGTTTGGCATAGATTGGCATGACAGAAGTGTATGCTGAATACATTGTAGAAGACTTTGACATGAGGGATTATCATCCCACAAACACACAACGTATGAGGGACTTAAGGCATGAGAGCCAACATACAGTGATGAAGGGCAAAGGTCCGCACGTCCTTAGCGAAATAGGAGATGAGGAACCCCTTATAACAGGTTCTTTAGCAAATGATGTTCCCCCTCCTAATGATGATGAGGAAGTTGGGCATCAGAACCTATGCTCAACGATACATAACACTGGTTCTGATCCCCGTGAACGCCAATTGTTCACAGAGGGAACAACAACTCATGCTAAGGACGAGCACTTAGATCGTCACCACGATCGGGGCTGTAGCAGCCGAAGAGAAGGCAAGAAACATTGTCATGGCAATGGTTCTCCTTCTTCTTCCCCTTCATCTCATCACTCACCCTCTCCTTCCACATCTGGGCACAACCACCATGAGCACAATGGAGAGGATAAAAGTAAGAAAAATGAGAGACCTCAACGAGAGAGTCGAGAGAGAGGACAAGGGCATGAACGAAGGGAAAGTAGGGAACAACGAAGGCATCATAGGCGTCATGAACGAGATGATCATGATGAGCCCCTACTTGCAACCCAAAGTATGCTTGACATAACAGAGGCAGTAAGAATTCCAACAAGGCATTTAAAAGATAGTCGGATCAGGTGTTTAGACATGAATAATATCCCATGATTTGAAGGGAGATACAATGCTGATCTACAACATCATTTGCAGGCATTCCACAATGCCTGCGCCTTGCAGAATATAGAAAACGAGTGGCAGAAACTTAAGTTGTTTCCCAGGACACTCACCAAGGAAGCAGAGAGTTGGTACCAATCCTTAGAACTGGAGACCATTAGGAGGTGGAGTACGATGCTAGAACTCTTCAATGATAAGTATCAAACGTACTCCAAAGTGTCCAATTTGCGTAAGCAGATCCAAGGATGGAAGCAAGGAAATCACGAACCCTTGGATGCTGCCATGGCCCGCTACTACACATTGTTACATCGTTGTCTGGGCCATGGTTATGCACAACGGGATCAACTCCGCCACATTGTGGATGGGCTAAGGCATGAAACTAGAAGAACCCTTGGGACTTATGCCCAAGGGAGACTATCACAACTTAGAGCCCATGAAGTTCATTGCTTATTGGAGCAAGTAACAAAAGAAGAAGGTGAGTTACGAAAAAGGGAAAGTGCAGAAGAATACAACCGTGATCCCTCTCTTCGAAAGAAGGGAGTGAAATTTTTCGATGAAGAGGATGAGTCACCAATCGAAGAGTTGGTGAACAGGAAAACCTTGCCGATTCAAAAGTTAACAATGGAATTAGCGGCTAAGGTAGATAACGTATGGAGTTCCTTAGACTCTAAAATTGAAACTATCTTGAAAATTGTAGAAGAGTCTAAGGTAGAACAAAGTAGTTACAACGATAAGATAAAGTGGAGTGATTTAGGCCCTACACATAACAAGGGTAAGGGGAAAATCACTAACTCCAATGAAGTTGTGGATTCAGACACAGACGATGACCGTGGATGTGAGATCTGCCACTATGACCATCCTAAGGGATATTGTCCAATCATCTCACATCTACAGGAGTTTGGGGTGTATGCACTTAATCCAAGACTCAACCAACGACAAACACCCTACAGGTTATCTTATCCACAAGGTAACCCGAGGCAGTTCCACCAACCACTAACGTACTATCCAAGTGGAACTCCACCACAACCCATCGGATAGCATCAGCGGTGGCAATACCCATAGTCATGGGGGATGCCACCGCCAACACAATAGTACCCTTATCAGCAACCTGATCCATATGGTTATTATGTGCAGCAGCCGATTTCTCCAAGTGACTCTATGAGTCACACAACTCCCCACCGTCACTACCAAGTTCGGGAATACTTCAGAAGGACTCCTTCTCCTCCGGGAGACACTCCATACCCACACCATCCTCCTAATCCATCTACACCTCTTCCA
>MNCI01001919.1:1019343-1100725 GCA_015680685.1 Gnetum montanum
CTTTTGTAGTTAATATCTATTCACCCTAAACTCCTTAAACGTGGAATGAGTAAGACTTAATCATGAGCATTTAAGTGTGACTACTTGGTAACCCAGTAGCATACCTAGGATCTATGCTTGGTGATCCTAGTAGTAGTCATGCACAAGGTCTAAGATGTGTATGGATGATTAAGGAACGAATGCTCATCGCACTTAGGCTAGTTTAGATTCTCTTCTCCTATCTCCTCTTAGCTTAGTTAAAGTTATTTCCCATTACCTTCAAGAGTAGCATTAGTTAGGAACATACCATACACCTTACTTTGGACTAAACCATACATGACAAAGAAATTACTAGTCTAGGTGGGAAGACAACAAACTATGATCAACGAGTAACTATCTAGATACCACAACTAGCCCGTTTACGGAGTTCGACTGGATCATTCATGAAATGCTCACATTCATATGGTTGAGTGTAGGGGTACCTTGCCACTCATCATTGGCGCCATTGCCAGGGACGATGCTAGTTACTTAGATTAGTTACATCATACAATATCGCTATAACAAAGTATTCACAATACATCTTTTAGGAAAGAAATTTAATTTAGATTAAGTCACACACAAATTCACACACAATGTCTCTCTCACAAGACTATGATAATGTAACAACTAGTAAGGAAATTCATTGGAGAACCAACGAATTATACGATGATGAAGATGAAGTTTGGAGTACCCAATCTAATGTAGGGGTTTCCTATAAACATAAACGAAGACAACATTGTCCCAACTCATGAATGCATAACCTACCCAGTGACGATGAACCCCTAATAGCCACTACAAGCTTAACGCAAATACAAGAGGCTGTTCGAATATCCTGCAGGCATCACAAAGAGAGCCATCTACCCAGGCTTGATTTAAACAACTTTCCTAACTTTTTAGGAGACTTTGATTTAGATCCGCAACAACATTTACAAGTTTTCTACGATGCCTATGCATGGAACCATCTTTGCAAACACTACAATCATTGGATGAAATTGAGGCAAAGATCAATAAGATGATGGAATGGATGCATAAAAAATGTGGAGAATATGCCAACATTATTGGGGATAGAGTTATGACAAACCAAGAAGCAGGACAAAATATCCTTAGACAATCAGAAAGAAGGGTTGAAAAAATTAAGAGCTTGACTGCCAATCATACGTATCAATGAAATGTTTGCTTGTACCATCACCCCAAGGCCAATGTCCAATCTTGTCACATTTATAGGAGCATTGGAAAGGAGTGTTACATCTAGAGTTCATGCAGAAATATTGTGTTCAATCATAGTGGCAACAATCCCAGTTGTGGGGGAGGCCATCCCCAAATTGGTTACACCCTTTGTACAATCTGAACCTAGGTGCTTATCAAGTTCAACATCCTGTTTCTCCAACTGGGTCAACATCCTCTATCTCACCACATTATTATCATTCTTCCCAATACTATCAACCCATATCCTCTCCAACACAACCACCACCTTGGATACCTTACACTTCTTCTCAATTTCAAAATCCTCATCCTTCACCTCCTTCTACATCAACACCAAGTGTTCCAAAAGGTATTGCGTCACCGCACCAACCCACGAATGTTACTTGTGCTGCTACTATCAGCAGCAGTGGGAATCCTCCACAACATCATAGGTGTCCCTTCTTTAGACGTGACTGTAAGAAGGGATAGCATACTTCTGATTCCACTACACCTTCCAACCCAGCACAAGTCCAACATTGTGGTGCAACTCCCTCTTCGAACCCAATGCCTCATGTTACCTTATCAAGGCCACCACTCAATACTCCAATAACCATGCAGCCTAATGAATATAGCCACATGGTTAGACATGTCGATCCTTGCATACCATCTTACGGTCAAGGGTGCCATAGTGGGTCAGCCACTCATCAATTAACTACACCCTATAACCTGCCCCACTATGCCAACTATAATCAAGTGTGTGAACCCCAATGGGGTAAGTATGATCGAGTCCCAACATTTCCAACATGCAAGGATTCCAAATTTTCATTTATTAATCCTCGCCATACTCAACCGTTTAGTTATGAGGGATACTCCCCATTCTAATAACAAGTAGGATTAATAAATATTTTTCAATTCTTTAATTTTGATTTTTTTATTTTTCAGTTTTTCACTTCTCAACTTATCATCTTTTTGTCTTTTTATCTTTTTGTGAGTAATCTCATCTACAAATAAAACACTCATGTGACTGTTGGTTGAGGTGTTGTTCTATGCTATCAAGTCTCAGGTGACTAATTATTTGAATAGCGAGCCCATAACATCCATCCACCCATTCTATTAATAGGGGGTTCTACCTTGGGTGAAACACCACTAATTTTGGCCTAGCACTTTAAATTGAAAATGACTCAAACGCTTTCAAGCATTTAGAAGGAAAAATTTGACTAAGGCATGGAGCTCACCCCTAGCTTGCCCAAGCTAGCTTGCTCACACTATCAAGCTAGCTTGCCCTCAGCATGAGCAACTCCAACAGCTTCAAAATCAAGTCAAAACAGTCCAAATTTGAAAGTGTTAGGCTACAACATGAGTCCAGCGTGACCAACTTTCAGAGCCTCAAAACAACATCAAAATGGTCTGATTTTGAAGGGACAAGTCACCCTCAAGGTCCATTAATGATTTTTCCAAGTTTCAGCCTCTAGAACTTCAGATTTCAGCTCCAAAAATGCTCATTTTTGTCACTGACGCCCAAGTCACGCTGGTAGCGTGAGTCTAGCATGACCAACTTCTAGCAACTTCCAGAAAATTCCAGAAAATGGAAGAAAATTCTCAGCATCAGAAAACTCTAGAAAATTCTTAGCATTAGAAAATTCCAGAAAATTCTAAGCATCAGCAACTCCTAGAAAATTCCAAAAAACTCAGGGACAAAGAAGTTTCAAGCAATACGGGTTGAATTTCCCTTGTACATTTCATTGTAAATCTTTATTTGTGGGATAGTCAGGCCCTTATGGTCTAAATTAAATATAATTTCATGGGCTTGAATAACCCATAAATTGTAAAATGTGATGTACCTGGTCAAGAACATAACTTGCCGACACACATCCAACTCTCGCCAACACGCATCCAACCTGAGCACAACTGTCCATTGGATACATGTCACTAGATTCGCTTTCCTCTCATCTCCCAACCATTCATTCCATTCTTAAATTCTGTGCTCGAGCCTAGTCCAACCCTATAAATACCTTGTCAATTCACATAAATCAAGGGGGAGGCAAAAATTGGAGAGATTGGCAATTCTGAGAGAGGACAGAACCTACAATCCTTGGGTGCTCGGCACACCTGATTGTTGGCATCCAAGCATTTCTCACATTCATCACATCACATCATCGCATCATCACGTTACATCATCCTAGGGCTAGGCATTCGACCTGCCATCTACATGCAACTACGCTTTGACCAGTGCACATCTTTTCTAAGCAATACATTATTTCTGTTTTGCCAACTAAACATTATTTCTGTTTTCTGTTTTACGTTCTGTTTACATTTCTACTTACATTCAATTTATGTTTAGTTTATAGTTTACATTTTGTTTACACCTTACGTTCTTACATCTTACAGCTCATGGTTACATTTTATGTGCATTTACACGTTTTAAGACAGTGTTTATGATAATCTTAGCGCTAGCCGTAGCTTACGCTTGGGGAAGTCCTTAGTTGATTTGCGTGTAGACCATCCAAGGCACTCTGCCTTCGTTTACTTTTCCAGCTTGCCCTCGGGTGAAGGCAGGGTCAGCTGATCCAAAGATCTCTTGGTGTCTGTTTCCCTTCCAGCCTTACACTGATGATTTAGGTTAGTACAGTTTTTGGCACTAGAAGGAGGATCTGATTTGCTATTGTTAAAACGTAGATCATGCTACCTGTCAAAACTTTTTCATCTTATCCTGTGAGTCTCCTGTCCCTATTGGTCATGTTGAGCTTGTCCCTGTTGATCATGCTGAGCTTGTCCCTGTTGGTCATGCTGAGCTTGTCCTATTGGTCACACTGAGCTTGTCCTATTGATCACTCTAAGCTTGTCCCTGTTGGTCATGCTGAGCTTGTCCCTGTTGGTCATGCTGAGCTTGTCCTATTGGTCACGCTAAGCTTGTCTTGTTGGTCATGCTATGGTTTGATCGGTTTGGTCATGTTGTGTTTGTGTAACGCTGGTCACGGTGCAACTACTTACAATCCAACCCCATTCATCCAGCCTAGTTTGCTCACGTTCATCATGGAATCCTTCCAAATCAACCTAGTAACACTACCAATTGCTGAAACTTTGAACCTTGTGATTGCTACAGAATCCATAACTGTCATTGAACAAGTAAACCCTCAAGGCCCTACATGCCGATTGCTTAGGATACAGGGCAAAGACCCTACCTATGCCACTATTACACCCAAATAGTACAACTTCATATGTGTCAAAATCCAAGCCAACCTACTTATCGACCGTACAGAAAGGGAAGCAAAACGAGACTATGAACTTATCTACAAGGGAGGTCGTGAGTTCGTCCCTTCAGCATTTGACATAATCCCGCTCTCTGAACACCATCATAGACTCATATCCCAACTTCTTATGGCTAGAAGTCAAGCCTTACAGCTACCTCCCATAGAGCCTCAAGATGAAGAAGATGACTTTGCAGCCCAATCTGAACATGGAAAATCATACCATACCATTAGCCCCTATGCCCATACAAACCCACTATTTCAACGGTTCTTGGAAGAAACAATATTTCCACCACCAACTTCCTTACGGGAAATAGCCATTCCCATCCCCATCTTCTCCAAGTCCAACATTCAAACTAATGCATCTACTTTCGTCATACCATTGCAAACACAATCCCAACAGACTAATGCAGGAATGACTTCTCAACCTCAAGTGATTGGAATGACATCGGTCATACCTACTTCCACATCCACCCATTATGTACCTCAAGTGCAAATCCAACAAACACCAATGATCACTTCACAACCTATGATTGGGCAGTGGGTCCCACCAGCTATTCAGCAAAACCCATCTACTCATTACAGTGTACAACATCCCATAATCTCAACCTCGAATGCTGTCCCACCACAACAAACAACAGTCCAACAACCTCTTTTTCCACAAATGATGCCACAATTGAGTCATTATCAATTACCATCAACCCAAATTGCCAGTCTGCCTACTGCCCAAGAATGGGCAGACACACAAAAAATGATGCACTATTTGGTAGAGGAATTAAAACGCTTTAAAACTTTGAACAATGAGGAAGTCAAAGTACTAAATTTCTATCAAGATGACCCGATTGACCCCTCAGTTCCACCCTTAACCTTGCCAAAAGGAGTCTCGTTACCTCAGTTGACCAAGTACAATGGAGAGGGAGACCCAAATGCCCACCTAGTGACATTTCGAACCAAAAGTCTTTTGCTTCAGGCATGGCCCCATGTAATTCTGCGTGTATTTGCTATGTCCTTAATAGGAAGAGCCTTAGACTAGTACCGAGCCTTACCCTGTAGCTCTATATCTTCTTTGGAGGATTTTTTGCACTAGTTTGTCACCCATTTCAAATATAATCTAAAATCTAAAGCCACGTTAGATAGCTTGATTCAAATTAAACAAGCGCCTTTAGAGCCAGCACAAAAATTTATCTAAAGATGGAGCGCCACCCTAAATGAACTTCATGAACCTATTCCTAAAATGTATCTGCTTACCATCCTAAAGGTAGCCGCAAATGACTTCATTAAATCAAAGCTTTACTATCTAAAACTCCGTACTTTGAGTCAGGAATTTGTACAAATTAAAGACATAGAGGAGGCAGCACAATCAAGCAATGACCCAGCTTATGTGGCCTAAAAAAACCAACATACTCACAAGTAAAACACAACCGAGGCAATGGTAGCCGCAATCACAAAAGCAACCAATTGGGGCCCAATAGCTAAGCAACCTAAAGCCCCAACTAACAAAGCTGCCAACTTTGGCGCCAACTCACCTACATTGGCAAGGGCCATCCCAAGGCCCAACTTTCAACGCAAGGACTACTCAAAGTATACACCACTACCGATGCAACCCTCTCAACTATTGGAGCAACTCTTGAAAGCTGGGCAAATCCAACACAAACACGTATCGGAGATTACCCGCCAAAAACATGATAGGTATTATGAGTTACTAAGGAACCCCACCTTAGCGTACCAAATGAGCCCTCGGTCTGACAACATTTTAAATTGGACCAATACTATCATTGCCATCAAATGGCTGGTCACAATAAAGACAACTATCATGCCTTGCAAGATGACTTGCAGGGAATGATAAAACAAGGCCAACTAGTGATTGACACGGCAAGTCAATCCAACGCAGACGATGCCTCCTATGTCATAAACTCAATTAGCATAGGTGGAAAGCCTAAACTTGTGCAAAAGCCTTTTTTATTTGGCGTGGGTGCACACTAGGGACGTGACGTGAACCCAGTTCAAGGTCTTGGTAGACCGTGTGCTAGTTTAGAGTCCCAGTGAACCACTATGTTGGTTTAAGGTCCCAGCAGACTGTACATCCCAGTTTAATGTCATAGCAGACGCGCCATGCCAGTTTATAGGCATAGTGGATTAGCAATGCTCGTTTTACATCGTAGCGGATGGTGCTTGATGCTAGCGTTGCTAGTTTAACGTCGTAGCAGATGTTGCTTGATGTGGGTGTTGCTAGTTTAACGTCGTAGCAGATGTTGCTTGATGCAGGCGTTGCTTTAGATGTAGTATGGCTTGAGGTACAAGTGATTCACCAGGTTGGTGAACTCGTTGTTGTCCATGTCCGCCAGTTTGAAGGCTCCATTCCCAAAGGCTTTGGTGACCATGTAAGGGCCTTCCCAGTTGGCTGAGAATTTGCTCACATGCTCACGGATGGCCTTGAGGATGAGGTCTCCCTTTTGTACTGGCCGTCGATGCAGGTCTACACAGTGCTTTTGCTATTGCTTGCTCTAGTATCACTCTATGCAACTCAGTGTCTACGTGCGCTCCTCCTCCATTGAGTCGAGGTCGATGGTTCGCGACTTGTTATTCTGGGCTTCACTCACGACATCTGCAAGGATCATCTAGAGTGATGGTACCTGCAACTCAAGAGGAAATACAGCTTTAGATCCGTAAACAAGGCTGTAAGGATTCTTACTTGTTGTAGTTTTACACGTCGTTCTATAGGCCCAGAGAACGTAGTGGATTTGCTCGTGCCACTGTCTCTTGCTGTTACCAAGCATTTGCTTCAGCAAGTTGATGATGGACTTATTTGTAGCCTTCGCCTGCCCATTTGCCTACGAATAATACGGAGAGGAAAATGATTGCTTAATGCCTAGATTGCTATAGAAGGTTCGGGTTTCTGTACTACTAAATTGTGGCCCATTGTCAGTCATAATAGTCATTGGAAGTCCAAACCTTATTACAATGTTATCGAGGATGAAATGGCAAATCTACTGAGACGTTGTCTTTCTCAAGGGAATAGCTTCCACCCACTTAGTAAAATACTTAGTGGCGGTGCTAATAAAGCTATGTCCTGCAGAGGACTTAGGCATGATGGATCGTATGAGGTCTAGTCCCAATCGTTGGAAAGGCCATGTGATTTACGTTATGTGCAAGTCTATAGGTGAGACGTGTATGAGATTTGCATATCTTTGGCATGTGTCACATGTCTTGACCTTCGACAGGCAGTCGTGCTCCATGTAGGGCCAATAGTATCTTAGGCGTTTGATTTTTGTAGCCATAGCCCTAGGTGCTATGTGACCGCCGCATAGCCCTTTATGCACTTCATTAACTACCTTTTGCTCCTGCTTCCCACCCATGCATGCCAGCAATATCCCATCGTAAGAACGTCAGCACAGGACATCATTTCCCATGAGCGTATATTGCCGGGCACACTTTTGGATTGCATCTCTATGAGCATATGTCAGTCCACTTGGGGGTTCGCCATGTTGTAGGTAGTCTTTAATGTTGGCATACCACTCCTGGGTATTCGCAACACTAACAGAGGCCACGTGTCCTGCCTGAGTGATAGGCTTGGTACATTTGTCAATCGAAGTTGGCAGACTCACAAACGAGTGTGGTGGAATGTTTAATGCAAGGGTTACTAAGGCATCTGCCATGGTGTTTTCGTTGCGTGGCACGTGTTGTACATTAGTGGTTGCAAATTGCTTAAGCAAGTTTTTTGCTAGGTCGTAGTAGGGTTGTAGGTGCATAGCTTTGTAGGCGTAGACCTTGGTGATTTGATTCACAACTAGTTGTGAGTCACCGCAGATTGCCAAGTGTTGTATGCATAGCGTTTGGGCAGCAGAGAGGCCTCTGAGTAGCCCCTCATACTTTGCAACATTGTTGGTGCATGGGAACGTAAAACAATAAGAAAACAGGTGCATTTCCCTAGAGGGGAATGAAATGATGGCGGCTACACTACCTCCTCGCGTAGTTGAAGTGCTCTTGAAGTGTAGAGTAGCTTCCAGGTGTGAAGGGACGATATTGACAATGCCAATGTGTTCATCTGGGAATTCGGGATCTATGGTCGCATGGTCATCGATGGGCGATGCCGTGAGCCGCGTTGCTATGGCTTGACCCTTGGTTGACGATTGGCTCACATAGTGTAGGTCGAACTCCATAGTTATTGCTTTCCATTGGGCTATCTTGCTGCTTTCATACAGGTTGTTAGTGATGGATCAGAGTATGTTGCTTTTGCAAATGATGATCGTGCTGTAGAATAGGTAGTGCCTCCACTTTTTTAGTGCGAACACTAAGGCAAGGCAATTCCTCTCCACTTCGTTGTATTTCACCTCATGCGCTATTAGTGCATGACTCAGGTAGTACACTGGTATCTCAGACTCATCGTCCCATTTTTGACATAGCAGTGCCGCGATATATGTGTCGGAGGTGGCAAGGTATATGAAGAAAGGCTTGTCCCTTTGTGGCAGGTGCATCGTCGGGAGGTGCGAGAGCTCTTTCTTCAAGTCATCAAAGGCTTGTTGACACTGGGTTGTCCATTTGAAGTCAACCCCCTTCTTTAGAAGATGTTGCATGGGGTGTAACTTATTGATCAACTTTGCTATAAACCTTCGAATAAACTATACCCTACCCTGCAACCCACATAGCTCTTTGAGGTTTGTACGAGGTGCCAGGTTGACGATGGCCTTGACTTTGTCAGGGTCCACCCTTATTCTAGCCTCCGATACTACGAATCCTAACATGCGTTCGGTTTTCACACTGAAGAAACACTTCTTAGGATTAAGGCATAAGTCATGCGTTTGGCAACACTTGAGGACTACTCCTAGATCACATGGATGATTAGCTACCTCTTTGGACTTGACCGCTATATCGTCCACGTAGTCATTTAGTATTTCTAGGATATAATCCTTGAAGATGTAAGTCATGGCTCGTTGGTAGGTTGCTCTAGCGTTATTGAGCCCAAAAGGCATCATGGTGTAACAGAATGTCCCCCATGGGGTTATGAATATTGTCGTTAGCTGATGCTCTGGGTTGATGCAAATTTGGTTGTAACCTGAAAAGCCATCCATGAAGGATAATAGAGCGTGACCAGTCGTAGTGTCAATTAGTTAATCAATGCTAGGAAGTGGGAAGTCATCTTTGATCATCGCTTTGTTTAGATCCCAGAAGTCTATGCAGATTCGTATGCCTCCCATTTTCTTGGAAACTATGACGATGTTGGATACCTATTCCGAATAGTCAACTGTGTGGATGAAACCAGCTTGGTATAGCTTGGTGATTTCATCCCTCACAGCTAGCGTGATTTTTGGTTTGACTTTGCGAGCCTTTTGCTTGACTGCCTTCACATGCAGGTCTAGGACAATGTTGTGCTGTATCAACCGCAAGTCTAAGCCTAGCATGTCACTGTAGGAGCATGCGAAGACTTTGATGTTGTTTTGCAAAATTTTGGCTATACTTTCATGAGTTTGTGCATCTAGGAGGGAGCTAAGCTTTAATGTTTTTACCTCCCCCTTGTGTGTGGTCATAGGTGTCTCGACGAGAGGGTCCTCAATTACATCCTTGGCCTCCAAATCTAGGGTTCGGACTAGATGCTCGGGCCAATCTAGGGATGCCCCTAAAGACGCTATGATGCAAGTTGTGGTTGACCCCCAGTCGATTAGGTCTGGGTTCAATTGTCTCATGAGCTTGCCATGTGGACTTGCTAGGGCTAAAGTTGCGAAGAGATCACGATGGATTTCCATTTCTATGTAACCTATAAAAAGATGAGATAAAAGCTTGGTTGAGAGGCACCTGTTGGTAGCAATCTTGTGTAGTGAAAATTTACGAAGTAATGCCGAAATGCATGATGTAAAAATTAAAATTTTTACTAGTTTAAAGTCATGGCGGACTGTTATGTCATGGAGATGCAAAGCTACCAAAATAGGAAATGTAAAATTGTCGGTGCAAAAATGTGAGATTGCTAGTTTAGTGTCATTGTGGACTGCGAACGTATATCAGATTGAAACATGCTAGTTTTAGGATCTTTTCGGACTATTAACGAGAATGCGACGCTATGCTAAAAAGAGATATGCTAGTTTAAGGTCTTTTCAGATCGGTGAAAGCGTGACTATGCTACGGTTGCTAGTTTAAGGTCTTTTTGGACTATGATAATCGGAAATGTATTATTTTTTCATTTTTTTCAGGAAAGCAAAGCATGTCAAGGTTTTAATGCTAACAGTGTTATGATGTCGTGGTGAGCATGCTACACTGTACGGAACGCTTCACATTAAATGGAGAGAGAGGGTGGCAAGTTTTCCCTTTTTCACCGTTATGGCCATAAATAGGGATTAGACCCTGGTAAATTTGCCATTTTCACTATAAGAGCACAGAGCTCATATCCGGAGCGCAAGGTGATTTTGAGAGCGTAGAGCGATTGTGCTAGTTGTGAGCAAAGCGGCTTTTTGCACAGTGACGAGAAAAGGTCTGTAAGTAAGGTAATGGCCCCAAAGAAGGGATGCATGAATTTGGTGCTGGCGAAGGTCGAAGAGGTGAAGCAAACCCTAGGGCAAGTGACGCAAGTGCGCGTTGCGGCGCGGAAGGACACGCCGCTGACCCGGTAGGCTGCTGTGTTTCCTCTATCTTTTCGTGATTCTGTTATCGTTTCATCTTTGCTTCTGTTGTTTTTTGCTCTTGTTTTGCATCCTAGCCTTAATTTTTTATGTTCTCTGTCATTGTGCTATTTTGGCCTCTGCATCGCCTCTATTGTCGTTTCGGTTGCGGTGGATGCACAAATGCTACGCCGTTGTTGCATGCAAGGTTGTTTAAACTGCCATCGTCACGGTTATCATAGCCGCAGGGGTTCACACAGTTTATGTCACTTGCACTTTGAATGGCATGGCATAGGACCTTTGGGAAGGTTGGGCCATGCGTGGTGTGAGAGTTTGACACGTGTTTGATTAGGCGTATTGCTAATCACCTTGTTAGGGTTAATTGCTTTGTTGCTATGCTAGGCTATTTTTGTTATGCTACTACTTTCATGTTCTTACTACATTATGTGTGGAAAGGGTTATTCTACACTGTATGTATGAACCGCTAGGTATTGCTATGTTGTGTGCATATTGCTCTTAGATATGATGCTAACACTCGCAGGTTGCATTGTGCATGGTGGGGATAAGGCCAATCCTGATTGTTTTAGAGATCAGAGGGGTCCTATGTCATGTGAGCAGACCTATGGACAACACTCCTCCTCCCCAGATACGTATGGGAGAGTGAGGGATCTGGTTCAGGAAAGGGGCACGGGACTTCCTACAGTTCCTCCTAGACCACTTCAGTGTGATCGTTTGGTCCTCCCTGGAGGAGGAGAAGGCATTCGGCATAATAGAAGCCATGTTGCCTAGGGCAAGTTAGGGCATTCTGAGATTTTTTACCGATGGGGCAATCATGAGTAGGCAGGGAGAAGGATCCAGCCAATGCTTAGTAGGGTTAAGGCATTTAGCCTGGATCTGAGACATGCTTGAATACAACTGCTACCACCATTTCAACATGTTGTTCCTCGCACGTTACATGGCGACGTGCTTTCAGAACCCATAGGGGACTGTCTATTGTGCTGGTGGATGAGTTTTGCAACCTCGCTTCGCTGTGTTGTGCAACGCTGGCCATATTGGCCAAATGCCAATAGTATGTGTTTGCTACCAGGTTCTTTATCAATGATCGTGGGGTTCACGACCAACTAGGTTTGCTGGCTACAGCACATCTAGCCCTGCAGGAGTTCTCTTCTGCTAAGAACTTGCGGGTGGGTGTAATCTGTCAATGCGGGGGAGAAAACCACACTTACCCTAGCACGTATTATGTTCCCTACAATCAGTGCAAGGAAAAGGGTTGGCTGGATAAGGAGTGGGCAAAATCCTTCAAGCCGATCATGGTTGAAGAGGTTCTGGTTGAACTCCTGCTGTTCCTGTAATCATATAGGCCCTGTGGGCCAAATAGTAAGTGTTGCATGCTCAAGTGTTTTTGGAACCCTTGTATTTCCTGCGTTGTTATGCTAAGCGTGTTTTATGAAAATTGTTGCAGGGGCGAAGAAGCCCCAGGAGGTGATGGTGGTAACTATTGAGATGCAGGGGGTAAACATCTACTTCAAATACGGCGAAGTAGACGCAAGCCAGCACTGGCTAAACCATAGGGCCTCGGAGTCCTTGGTCTAGAACATCTAGAAGGCGAGGCTTATGGATCTGTTCATGGCCTCGAATCTGAGTGTTCCTACCATTGAGATGCTTTACTTGGTCGACTTCTTTTCTGAAAGGATGGGCTACTTCTGCACGCACATACGGGACGTGCAGGTGGTCATTGAAATCAATGACCAGCTGTTTACGGACCTATTCGGTGTTCCTACCGATGGTGTCCTCATTGGATCAAAGGGCAAGAAGGAGTTGAACCTTTAGAAGAAGGATATCCAGGAGTGGTTGGGGCTTGTTAAGGAGCAAAAAGGGTTCCCCATAGACCAGCTTAAGGATGGATCCATCATGGAGATTTACCCCATTTTCTGTGCTCGCGCATTCCCCTAGTTGCTTACCCAAGGAAAGGTCTTGGGGCTTGAGCAGGCCTGGATAATGCGAGAGGTCATGGAAGAGGGGGCTTGTTACAACTAGGCCAGTTTCCTATGTAAAGGCTTGTAGGCCGAGATTTTAAGACTTTATCTAAAAATGGAGTCCCGCTCCAACATACACTATGCTTTCTACATAGGCTATCTGAAGCTCTTCGCAGAGTTTCTGGTGGTCTAGGAGGATGGAGTCCAGGTCATGCGATATCACGACTAGATTTCTAGAACGTGGATTCGCCAAATCCTCTAGACCACATGAGCCCAAGATCCCCTAGAAATAATCAGGGAGTCGTTCTCTGTAATGACCAAGGATTAGGCGGCTCGCAATGTTCGTGGCCAGGACAGCGTAGGAGAGATGATCCCTGCTATAGCCAGTAGCGTGATGCGGGGGGAACGTCTCATAGCCGAGACTGTGCCTAAGGAGTTGCAAAGAAAGAGGCCTCCCCCAGCTAGGGAAACCTTTCAGGTGGAGGAAGAGGAGGGATGAAGACTACAACTCAAGCTGCAGAGGATGCAACCCCCCATTGGTAAATGCTTTTTTGTAATGCTTACTTTGTTATTGTTTGCTACGCTAGGCGGTGTAGCGTAGCGTAGCACCTGTTTTGAGCTAACTTATTTTGGACTAATGCGAACATGCTTTTTTGCTAGTAGAGGAAGAAGAAGAAGAAGGCGATGAAGAAGTGTCAGCCCCTAAGACGAGGGTGACGAATAAAGACATGGAGGCCCTAGTCTCGAAGGAAAGGACCCCGGTCAAGAATAAAGGAGCTCCTATTGCTAGGGTAGGGGCTCTTATCATTAGGGAGCCTCCTCCTACCAACGAAGAGGCACCTCCCTTGAATAAAAAAGATGCTAGTCTCTTGAAAGGAAAGGCACTAGTGCATGAGGCAGGGCCTCATGTAGACTTGGTAGGGCCTTCTGCCAAGGCTACCACCATTGTTTTGCATCAGTAAGAAGAGAGACTGCAATTGGACGCTGGTGAGTTCAACGATATGTTTGCCTTATCATAGTCCATTTTGGCCATTGCTGATATGCTTAGTCATGTAACAGGTGCTACTGCTGATGCCGCAGGACCTCTTCCTATTCGTGCGGAGTCATGGGTCAAGATCCTTGACAAGTTTGCGTTCGTGCAGGGACTTGTTAACGACATGATCAAATTTCTTCAGCAGGCAGACCCTGGCTCGAGTAAGTAGTAGTGTTAAGTTCTCGTATGTTGTTATGCTAAAACTTTCGAGTTTGTTGATTTTGCTATGTTAACGCAATTGCTACACTCTTTGTGTCGAGGTAGCCTCTCGGCTCAAGTGGGACCTGACACAACCTATGAAAGTCGACGTTGTGCCTACACTCTCACCGAAAGTGACTGAGGTGCCTCGTCGCATGTTCAACAAGGCTTACAAGTGCATCTTGCACTTGGCATGTTCCTTGTGGGAGTATAAGCGCGCCAACGAGGACCTGTGGAAACGGGTCCAAAGGGCTGAGCGAAGAGAGGCCAACCTAGTCACTAAGGTGGAGGATCTTAGGTCGAGGAACGAGTTCCTCATAACTTGTGATCCTAATGATGAGGACTGGCGCAAGGCTGTAGAAAACTATGCCAGGTTTTGGATTGTCATGCGTCAGAACGTTGAATCCACTCACAAGATAATCAAACAGCAAACGCAAATGGGCTAGCTAGCCTAGAAGTGTCAAGACATGAAAGATTTTAGCGCCAAGGTTTTCAAATGGGGGCAAACCCAGAGAAATCACAAGCACATGTATAAGTGAGAGAATGACACCCATTGAAAACTGTACAAAAGCGCTGATGTGGAGGCATTTATGTATGAAGCATTCGTAAATGCCATCGACACTTTTGAGGCCTATGCCAAGTTCAAGGAGCAGGTAAAGATTACAAAATCTCCTGACTGGAAAGTGGACCTTCCTACAGGAGAGACCACAACTGTCTCCTTTTTCCCAGGACCTCCAAGATGGATGATCGTTGAAAGGGAGAGAGCTACTGCCGCGGATGCTAAACCTACCAATAGGCATTGGATGGACATCACGACAGAGGAGGTTTGGCATCGCCTTAGGCTCGATATAGACTAGATACCCCTTGAGACCGATGCAGGCTATTCTCAAGTTAGTCACTTTACTGTGTTGGTGCTTATGCTCTATTGTAACTTGCATTTGTTGCCCTAGTTGATTACTTCATTCCTACGATGCAGGCTTTAGATGAGGGTGCAAGGCCCATAGAGGGAGGGAATGAAGAACCGAGAGAGGATGATGCAGGGGAAGGCGATGCAAAGGTGGATGGCGTGGGGGCGAATAGCAAGGATGACGCAAACAGAGACAACCCATGACCACATGGAAGTTTCTTTTTGAAATTTTGAAATTTTATAAAAGTTTTGCAAACATTGTCAATAGGGGAAAGTTTTGAATAAAATGAGAAACTTCAGAGAAGAAATTGGTTCTATGTAAACTTGTGTATTGTGTAAATTTTTCATGCTTTCATATGCTAGTTTTAGGCCATTTCGGGCCATTGCTAGTTTTAGGCTGTTTTAGGCTCTTGCTATTTTTATGCCGTTTCAGGCCTTTGTGTAACATGCCAAAAGGATCGTATGTTAATAAAGAAAAAAGCAATGATAATAGTTTTAGGCCATTTCGGGCCATTGTTAGTTTTAGGCCATTTTGGACCATTGCTAGTTTTAGGCCATCTCAAGCCATTGCTAGTTTTAGGCCATTTCGGGCTGTTGCTAGTTTTAGGCCATTTCAGGCTGTTGCGTAGCATGCTAGAAGGATGGCATGTTAACAAAACATAGAAGAAATGCTAGTTTTAGGCCATTTCGAGCCATAGCGTAGCATGCCAAAAGGATGGCATGTTAACAAAACAAAGAAATGATGAATGTACAAGGAATGGCGAGTGGGCAGGAAGCAATGGAGTTGCTACGCTATGCGTAGTTGCCTCTTGACCCATCGTGGGTTGATCGGAACATAAGGCCGGGGTGTTTCACTGGGGCCCTCGTTCACATCATTGTCCCCCACATGAAAGGGCAACTCAACCCATGTGTTTTCAATTTGGAGGTTAGCTTGCCAAGCTGATTCTCCCATTGGATGGTTAATGTATGCGTGAGCAAGTGCTTCATTCTCAGAGGTTGTGACCTTTGAGCCCTACTCCATGTCTACATTGCTAATTGCTTGTGCTTTTACTTTGTCACCACGGATCACCACCTCCTTGGCTGCGTATGGTAAGTGGATTTCCTGGTGTATAGGTGAGGAGACAACCCTAAGTTGCGCTAACCGTGATCTCCCCAAGATTAGGTTAAACCTGGGCATTTCCTTGACTACGATGAACGTTGTGTCTGTGGGGAACTGATCCCCTGCCATGAAGTCTATGTGAATTATACCCTTCACCAGGACACGTGCCCCGTTGAAGGATCTCAGACACGAAGTTGTCATGGGTTTGATCTAGTTGACCAAACCCAACTTGTCCACAATAGGGAAGGGGATGACGTTTGTGGTAGCCCCATCATCAACATGTACCCTTCAGATCCGGTGTTGGCCGACCCGAATTGTGATGAAGAGAGGCACCGTAGTCACCTAACCCCCTTTGGTATATTCCCTAATGGCATCATCACTGAAAGTCAATTGGGATGGCGCAGGCTCCGCGAGTATAGAGGGAAGCATGACCGAGTGGATCACTTCCTCTTCCACTGGCATGTCTTCTTTTACTGGAGGCGCCATCAACATGTGGATTAGAGCCTGGTAGTGGGGTACATACGTCATGATTAGGTCATACAAGCTCAGTGTAGCATGTTTCTACTTTAGAGCTTACTTGACCTAGGTGAGGGCATCCAAAAGGTCTTGGCTACCCCCCATTTTGATGCTTTCCCCCTTTTCGATTCGTCCTAGAAGACAAATTTCCCAAGGGGGACGACTTCGAGTCTAGGTTGGGACCCTCTTTGGCAGGGCGACACGGACTGTGTGGTTGTGGCAATGTTCATCTTTGGTGAAAAAGGTATAGATGCAAGGGGTGCAGATGCAGGCTTGGAAGTACCAAAGGCAGTACCTCTTCTCGATGTCTCCCCTACGAAACGCACTTCCCATTTTTGGGACAAGAAGATGGTTCAGCTGTTTTATGCGGGATGGGGGTTGTCGCAGGAGTCGACCCCCTAATGATGAAAGGAGCTAGCTGTGTTAGCAGGCAAAGTGGCGTGGTTTCACTAACAAGTGATGCTGAGATGGCTGTATTTTGAGGGACCCTCAGAACAAATGGTTATTGCGAGTTTTGATTAGTCGCTCGTGGCGTTGGTGCACTATGCTGAGGCACACAGATCACAAATGGCTGCAGGTGTGGCCTAGGATCATTGTCAATGCCGATGGCATTGATGATGTAACTAGCATTGTTGGCATTGAGGGGGTCTATGTAGACATGCATAGATTGGTTTTCGGGACGTCCAAAGTTGCTTTTGTCCAACACCAGTTTTCCTTGGTCGATCAATCTTTGGATGTCATCCTAAAATGTGAGACAGTAATCTGTGTTGTGACCACATTGTTGATGGTAGTCACAAAACCTGTCTAGCTTGAAATCCTTAGGAACTGGGGGCTCATTGGGTAGGGCCAAAGAGGGGTTTCTAAGGAGCTCACAGTAGCGTTGATGTCTGCTGGTTGCTTCTTACGAAATTTGCTTGTATTGAATGTGCCCCAATGCCGATAGCTGCTTCAGGAGTTCCAACAGCTTGAGAGGAAATGGGGTGTAGGTTGAGTGATCTTTACACTCAAAGTTTGGCTTGGTTTATGTAGATGCCTCAGGTGTGGGCACCGGAGGTTGCGGTGCATTGCCCTATTTGGGCATGGGGTTAGTCATGAGTATGGTCGTTTTCTTGTCATTCTTGTCACCGTTGTTGCTAGGTCTAGGCTTGGCCTCAGTCGTCATAGTGGCCACTATGGTTTTTGGGGCCTTACCCTTGTCCTTCTTTTTGAAGGTGTTTTTGTAAGCGACGTAGGCCAGGTCTTTGCTTGCCTCAGTCGCATCCTGTATACTCTTAGTCTAAGCGAAGGCTTGACTAAGAGTGCGAGGGGCGAGGTAGTACAGTTTAGACTTGATAAAGTCGTTCACTGCACCTTTAAAGACGACCAGTAAGTGGGCTTCTATGATGGGCTCACAGATTTCGTTAAGGGTTGTGCTCCAGCGTTGGATGAATTTCTAGATTGGTTCCAGAGGCTTCTGCTTTATGCTCATTAGTTGGTCTAGTGTGGTCATGGCCTTCAAGTTGTACTTGAAGCATGTCACAAACTGGGTTAGGAGCTCTTCCAGAGCTGAGATGGACGAGTGTGATAGTGCGCAGTACCAATCTAAGGATTTCCCAGCTAGGGACATGGTGAAGACACGAATAATCGTGTGCGGCCATTATTGCAACAGAAGGGATTCAGATCTGAAGGTAATAAGATGCACATTGGGATCTCCCTCCCCATCATATTTCATGAAGTGCGAGAGAGACATCCCTGGGGGTAAATTCAAAGAAGGGATTGTAGGGCTAACGGGGTCATCCTGGTAAAAGTCCATGAATTGTACTGTATCAGACCCAACAGCTTTGAGGTGTTTTATTTCCTCAATGAGTGTTTGGATAAGCTAGAATGCTTGCTCTAGACCCTATGATGTTGTGGGCAAGTGGGGAACTACCGAAGAAGCTCCCACCTATGGCGTGGTGGGGGTAGTGGCTTGACCCTTTGGCGGTACCATTAGGACCGCCCCTGTGAGTGATGCTACCTGTGTTGTCCACCACCCGGTAGGTGGTGTTGCTGGAGCAGCAGCCGCGGGTTGAGCTACTGAATAGACTGTTTGTGTCATCAGCAGAATAGAGCATAGCCCCGTGTTAGGATGTACCGTTTGCAGGGTTTGGTAGGTCTAAGGGCGAACATAGTGTAGAATAGACAAAGAAGCGAATGGGGTCCACCATGTGGATGGACCTAGGCCCACCATAGTGGGTGGAATAGATGCGAACGTAGGAATCGACATGGAAGTTTTGTGTGATTGTGAAGTAGGTACAGTGTGAACATGCGGTAGGGTAGCTGTGATTGGTGTGTTATGCACTACAGGAATATGCTGATGAATAGTTCACGGAGGCATAATTTCTGCAAGTGAAACAGGGGAATAAGGGCATTGATACGCTGGGAATGTGACATGGCTACCCATTGCGGTCGTAGTTGTAGGCTACGGAAGAATGGGCGTGATGGCAAAGGGAGCGGTAACAGACAACTGGTTGACCCAGAAGGACTAGGTAGGATGGACAGGAACGGGGTTGGCTTGACCTCCCTCGTCAGATTGGGAATCGAGTTCCTCCTTTCCATCTTGAAAGGTGTCATCCTAGTTGGACACCATGTCCTGTTGCTTCCTAAGCCTAGCCAACTAGATTAACTAGTCTAGCAACCTTTGGTTTACTTGCGTCAAAGATATGGAAACATTGGGAGTGAGAACAAATTCCTTCCCGTCGCAGTACACGAACTCGAAGCTACGTTTGCTTTCAAGTTCATGTACATCCAAAGGCAAGTTTGCTTGAATGTTTGCACAGAAAAAATTGTAATGCTCGTGTTGCTGGGCCAAGCCCTCAAGTCCTCGATTTTGGATCCTGAGGGATCGACGTGTTTCTAGCATTGGATTCAACGGTTGTTCAGCACCAGTGGTGCCTTGAATCGTGATGGGAACTTCCATGTTGAAGGTGTTAGTAGCGGTAGTTGCAAAAGCCATTGCTACCAAGCTAGACAATTTTGTAAACAAAAAAAGCTAAGCAGTTTTGCAGATGGAAAAAGCAAAGAAATTTGAAAATGAAATAGTTTTGTGAATGAAGAGAGCAAAGGAGTTGACAAGTGATCAAAAAGAAGGCTTTATGTCTTGCCCTGCTCCCGAGGAACTGTCGAGGCGACCGATCTGTACCACACAATGCGTAAACAACTGTGAGTGGGTGTCACATTTACGCTAGTATGTGATAAGGTATAGAACGCATGCAAGACTACCGTAAAAAGGAAGGCAAGTCAACTAGCAATCAGAGGCTTTATGTCTTGTAGGGTTCCCGAGGAATTGTCGAGACGACCGGTCTGCACTGCACGATGCGTAAACAACCACAGATGGGTATCAAGTTTACGCTAACACATATCAGGGTGCAGAAGGCTTACAAGACTATTGTAAAAAGGCAAAGCTAACTGGCAATTGGAGGTTTTATGTCCTGTAGGGTTCCCAAGGAACTGTCAGAGTGACCGATCTGCACCGTGTGACATGTAAACAACCACAGGTGGGTGTCACGTTTATGCTAACACGTATCAGGGTGCAGAAGGCTTAAAAGACTACTGTGACATGCGGAAAAGGCACCAAAAGGCCCTCCTTTTAGCGCTAGAAAGATTGTAGTGATCAAAAATGTCGACGGCTAGAACAAAATGCCAAGGGGTCATCGGCCGACCACGGTCTTGACCCCATCTCTACGGGAGAGTCATGCTGGATGGGGACAGAAACAGGGTGCCCTGAACGGTTTGGTCGATCAGACAAGGACTTAATTGGTGTCTATATAACCTTTTGCAACGTGTTGTTTGAAAATGAGATTGATAACGTAAAGAAATGATTCAATGCAAAAGGAGCAGAAAATAATGTAAAGTGCGATAGTAAACAGAAGATAATGTGAAAAAATGCGGTTAGAAAAGTGCACCGCTTTGAAGAAAAGACCTTGCTTTTTCAAGATGGACACAATTGATTGCACAACGTTGGGAAGTGCAGAGATCCCGAGAGTAACCGAGACGTGTAGAGTAAGAGGGCAGCGAGCTTGAACGCAGACTTCACTAACAACGTAACGTTCTAACAAGATGGTAGAAGAGAATAGAATAGGATGCCAGCTGATAATGCTAAATATTTTCAATGTTTAAACAGAGAGCTTACAATGTTTTAGGCTACAATGCCAACTTTTTTGCTTATCAGCCAACCAGACTGTTAGCCGAACAGAGTGGGGACTGAAGAGGCCGCAAAGGAAGTTCGTTGGATGAAAAAAGTTCAAAAAAAGGAAGTCGTTTTAGAATTGCTCATTGGGGTATTTATAGGACCAAGGACACACGAAAGATGTAGTTTGGACGCTATGTGCCCTGGGCCTATGCTGACTTGTCTGCGTTGCACATGCCTACATGACTGTTGGGTGAGTCTGCCATGCTGTAATCACGAACCTGCCACGCCATAATTACACTATTAGTGCAACGGTGTAATTAGGTGAGGTGCATTGATGACACGTAACAGCTCGCCATGTTTTGCTATGTTTTGTAGCATAGCATACTAGCATAGCGTGGTGTTTTGTTACGTGCCTTGTTGCGTGTGTAGGAAGCCTTTGAAATGTGCTTGTGTGTTTGCTATGCTACGTAGCGTAGCAACTGGCCTTAGTCCCAAAAAAAAGGGAAAAGACATTAATCTGCAAACTTTGTCTTTTGCGTTGTGAAACTTGCTGATCTCGCCCTTCGAATAGCCTTTTGTCACTTTCACAGAATTGCTACGCCTTGCTGCACCTTGTAGCTTAGCGTAGCGTAGCAGCACACATGACTTAATTTAGCCAAGTTTGCCACTTTCTGATGGAAGTAGAAATTGTCGAAGTACTCGAAGTTAGGCAAGGGGATTGGTCATCTAGCTTTCGTTACGTTGTGCTATGCTGGCAAAGCATAGCGTAGTGTAGCATTGTGCTTCTGCAAACGTCTTTTGAAGTTTGCTATGCTAAGTGGAGTAGCGTAGTGTGGCAAGAGTCCTTAACTTAGAAAACTTGCTGAAGTGGACAGTTTGAAAATCAGAGCATCCATCTCCTGAATAACTGCAGTAACGCTGCGCGAATTGCAAAGGCCTGGTGAAGCAAGAATGTCTTTGAATTTCATGGTGGTATTTACGTGTGTGTGTTTTATGAATTTTGTGTTGATTGCATTTAATCCTTCTAGTGCCTATGAACATTTTAAGATGTGGTTACGCAAGGGCACTATAGGTTGGAACCTACTTTGGGGAGGACCCACTTGCGTAACCCATGTAATTGCACTTATAACACATCTCCAACACATCATTCAATACCATCTAAATATTACCAATGTTCTTCTTTCCCTTATTATCCTTTCAATTCAATCGTTCTTATGAGTTAACACATATCCTTTTTCTCCTACTCTTCATGATTTTCATTGTCAGATTTTACACCATTCTAATCTTTGTTCCTTCAGAATTAGTTGTATTACCCTAGACCCATTTACATTGATGTACCTATCCTTAGTTTATACCTTAGAGTTTCAAAACTTTTCAAAAATTTGGTAGTTTTTTCAAGTGCCCTATTTTTGGTAGGACATGATATCGGGTACGCGATATTTCTTCCAACACGATATTGGGTCCCCACTAGTGGGTACGCGATATCATGTCCTTAAAATATATAAATATATGGATCCCCTGCGCCTATTACCATCATTTGTAATTGTTCATGCAAGGGAATTTTTTCAAATTTTCTTCTACGACTCGTGATTACGCCTTTCTCGCTTCGCTAACCATAACTCACTCACTGGTGCTCCAATTTTTATTTCGTCTGAACCTAGTTGAACCCGGAGTGTTCAGGTTAGTTATGGGGAAGGGGTACATGCCAAATTGTGTATCCATTTTTTGAAATTCTTCATTGCCCAAAGGACACTATCAAGGGTAATTAGTTATAAAAATAATAATAAATATGTGCCAAAAATAATTTTATCTCCTTACTGATATCGAGAAATTAAAACTCTGAAACCACCTAAGCAAAGTGGACCAAATATTAAAATCTTGTGGGGACATTTCCATAAAAACTCTTAACTTTAAAATCACACAAAATTAGGATTAACTCGTTAAGGCAAGAAGTGAGGTATAACTTAACTTTGGTAAGCAACCTTACTAATGATTGGCCTCGTGTGATTACAGATGGCCCCAAAGCCTACACAACAAGAAGGTTCCTCTCAAGGTGTGTTTAAGCAACCCAGGAGAGGTAGAGGATATATGCCTACCGAACAACACATAGAGGAGGAGGAGCAATCGTTTGGTATCCATCAAGGAGACCCTATCACTATGCAATCAAGATACGCAGAAAGAGGAGCTGTTGTAGTGCCTAAATAGGGATGACATCTCACGTTGCCCCCAGAGTGTGTTTAGGGCATCCGTGAAAAGTCCACATCACCTGTCATGATTGTGGAATTGAACTTTGGACCTTTCATGGAATTCACTCCTAAGGCTATTAGGGACCACCTTAAAGGGTCCCCATTATGGCCTATCCTCTTTGAAAGCAGTGCTTGGTACTTTGGAGAAACGTATCAATTTTGGCACAATAAAGAAGAAGTCATCATAGTTAACATTTGTGGTGTATCTGTTGATTTCTCCAGCCAAACCATTTTGGAAGTATTAAACCTTCCAAATATAGGTCCAAAGGTTGCTCATCTATCCACTTGCTCTGATGCTGATGCACGAAATGTTTGGTTAGGCAAGGCATACGGTAAAGAAGATAAGACCTATGGAGAGTTGACGTTGCAAGAGAAAATCTACTTTAAAATTGAAACTTATCACACCTTTCCCACAAAAGGGTTAAATTGAATTTCAACATATGTGGCAAGAGGATGTGTGATATTGATGGGAAAGGTTAACACTAACCTGCCTCATCTATATTTCATGGAGATCCTAAGGTGGTTTGAAGAATGTAAGATAAGGAAGTTTGCGTTGCCCTTTCCTTGTCTCATCAGGAAGCTATGCAAGCATGTTGGTATTCGAGGATACACCAATGATGTCCTCAAGAAAGCCCAAAATGCTTCATACGCTGAACTGCTAAAGCCACTAGCTATAAGAAAAATTGTTGGTGAGATGCTGGGGCTAGGACAAGAGCAAGAACATATGGTGAGGCCCACTGCAACTCAACTTGCAGGGCCTAGCCAACCTCCAAGCATGGGACCCAGTCAATAGCAAGAAGAAGGGCCTAGCATGAGCCAGTGAGCCCAATTGCCACCACCACTGCAGGATTATCGATTGTTGATGAGCCATCTCAGGGCCATCATTGAGACGGTCAGTTGGGGAAGTCGTGATGATGCAATTCTCTTTCGCGTCATTGATGATATCGTATAGTCCACTGTCTCTATAGATCGTGTACTAGGTGAGGTGTCCATTCAAACAGGAGGAGAGGAGAGTTATTGATCACAATAGATTTTAGGGAACACTGCATCCTTTCAGGTACAACTAGAAACCGGTGAAGGAGCCATAGTGGTGGTCAGGTAGCACCAGGATGTAGCAGGAGCCGTAGAGGTGGTGGTCATAGACCACATCAAGGAATATTTTTAATGTTCCTATTGTGCCACCAGTAGATTTCACAGGAGCACGTGATGCTCAAACTTTGGCCGGTCCGTCAATGACTCCTATGGAACATGAGGATGTGCTTGATCGATTGTTGCAAATAGGATAGGTGATGACATCCTTGTTTGACATCCCACAGGATGTTACAGTAGTACAATCAGACCTCATCTCCACCAAGGGAAAGTTGGTTATGACAGAGATGAGGGCCAAGCATGTAGAAGTAGAAGTTGTAAGACTACAAGAAAGGCTCGTAACCCTACAGGCAACGTAGTGAGATCCCTCTCAATTCATTCCCGCAGACCAACTGGACACCTTCAGGACGAAGCAACTCAACAAATTGCTAACAAAAAATAAAAGGGTGGCAAAGGAAAAAGAGAAGGCCGATTGGAATGCCTCCATGGCACAAGCACAAACTTATGTGCACACCAAGGTACTTAAGGCCTTACAAGAAGAAAACAAATAGCTTGTTGCTGATAATATTTGATTGACCTCTATGGAGAAACAAAAGAATGTTCTCGAAGAACATTTTTAGTGGCTATGAGAATAGCTGATTAGGGTTAACTAGGACATGAACTTTTTGGCTAGAGAAAATTGAACCCTCTCAATGGAGGAGGTACATGACATCTATTANATTAATGCTTTCAATGCACCACACATTGATTGGTGGGTCATATTGGATACACATGCATTTTCCCACTAGGTAGAACTTAAGAGCCAAGACTTGTAGATTCAAGATCTTATAGAATACATGGAGTTGGCAAATCTAAGGTATGCCAATCTAGTCATGTTGACAGCAAGGTTCCTGAGGATAGAGCTCGAGAAGCAAGTAGCTACCACCTATGCCAAGTATGAAGCAAAATTTGTAGAACACAAGAAGACATTGTAGAAATTGGAAGTTGCAAATTTGGAATTAGAGGTGGTTAAAGCAAGCTATCAAGGAAAAAAAGATGTGACAATAGACTTGGCTCGAAGGCTTACAAATTTTTAGGAGTACAGAGACAAAGCCAGAGCCTACGAGGAGGAACGATGGTTGTTTGTGGCCTAGTACATCAAGGCCAACATAATGTTTTTGCAACTACTATGCCCATGGGAGGTGCCAACTCCATCAAACATTGGAGCATTAGCATGGACGGCACAGATTTCCTCGAACTGAAGAGGAGAAACTCCAAGCACTACTTCAATGTCATCACCTTCCAAAACCTGGAGCGCAGGACAAGGGAAAGCAACCCATGGAAGAGCCACCACCACCAGGAACCACATGAGTTCCACCCAATTTTGTAATTTTAGAAATGTTTCATTTTTTCATGTTGTGTCCAATCTTGTTCTATTGAGTTCACCACTATGGCATGAATAGCCCCCCTATTAGTCAATAATCCCATACCTATCCACTATGTAATCAATGGGACTTATTCTCATTTTTACTCAAGGAAGAGTTCTCATTCAGTTGTGGGGGTATGATGAATCGTGATTCATTAGTTGTGATATTGGACCCATGATATCAGGTACGTGATATCGCATCCAGCAACGATATTGGATATGCGATATCGTGGTTCCTGTGTGAGCCTATAAATACACATGAAGGCACATAGGAAAGGAGCCTTTTGTGAATTTTTAGAGAGTCAGTTTAGTGTAGGATATTTTTGTTAGTTTTTCCTCTCAACCCTTTCTCCCAGTGCATGCCCGCAGTGTGATGATTGTAATTGTAGGGCATCCTTTAATCGAGTGTGATGTACTTGGACACGCACATGATCGGCAATAAAGATCGAGATTACTTCATCATTGCAGCATTCACTTAGTTTTATTATTTAATTGTTATTATTAATTATTGATTTCATAGTTAATATCACTTCACCCTAAACTCCTTAAATGTGGAATGAGTATGACTTAATCATGAACATTTAAGTGTGGCTACCTGGTAACCTAGTAGCATACCTAGGATCTGCACTTGGTAATCCTAGTGGTAGTCGTGCATGAGGTCCAAGATGTGTATGGATGATTAAGGAATGGATGCTTATCACACTTAGGCTAGTTTAGATTCTCTTTCCCTGTCTCCTCTTAGCTTAGCTTCCTCTCTCCCTTTTCCTCTTAGCTTAGTTAAAGTTATTTCCCATTACCTTCAGGAGTAGCATTAGTTAGGAACATACCATACACCTCACTCTGGACTAAACCATACGTGACAAAGAAATTACAGTCTAGGTGGGAAGATAGTGAAATGCGATCAATGAGTAACTATCTAGATACCAAAACTAGCCCGTCTACAGAGTTCGACCGGATTGTGCGTGAAACACTCATATTCGTATGGTTGAGTGTAGGGGTACCTTGCCACTCATCACTTGTGTAGGTGCAAGTGTATGTTTAAGTATAAGCCAAGGCACATGATTTGTATTGATTTTTTATACTTTATTTTAATTATTTTAAGTATGAAATAAAGTAATTAATTGTGAACTAATCTAAGTAACTATCTAATGCCTTAGTCTATTTCCTAGTATAAGTATCCAGGCCCACCTTCTATACTCATCCTGAACTCGTTATGAAGTATTAGGTTACTGGGCATACCAAGCGATAACACTACTAGGATTATCAAGCATTAACAGTATGCTCAAAGTGATCGTACTTATGTATATTTATTAAGAATATCAATTAATGAAGAACATGAATGTGAAGTGCATGAAAGTAAACATTAATCTATTATGAATGCTACAAGGAGTTTCAAGAATCTAATCTTTATTGTAGTCACATTAAGGTATCCAAGTGCATCGATGCTCGAATAAGGATATGTACAATCCTTGAAGTCCTACTACGGGCACTTAGAAAATATTCTAACTCCTACAGGAACAAACTACAAAAACTTCATTATGCTATTGACTCAATGGTACCATAAATGCAGTGGGTATATGCATTTATATAGGTAAAGATAAATGCTATGTTGATGCATATGTGTCGACGCATTGACTCCTGCATCGATGCATGCTTGCCGATGCAACCCAACTAATGAGAGCAGTTACTCTAGCGGTTTATTCTAATTATTAGAGCAGTTACTCTAACGGTTTATTCTAATTATTAGAGTAGTTACTCTAGTAGTTTATTCTAATTATTAGAGTGGTTACTCTAATTATTAGAGTAGTTGCTCCCAAGCCTATAAATATAGTGCCCATGTGAACAATTGGGAAAGAAGTCTTTTAGTAGTCAAGTAGCAAAACTCTTGTAGTCTGTTTGAAAGTTAAGAGTATTTTCCAAGTGCCCACAGTAGGAGATTTAAGTGTGGATGGATCTTTATTCGAGCATTGTGTACTTGAGCACACCTTGTGTATGGCAATAAAGACAAGCTCTTCGATTCATCCTTGTAACACTTGAGATTTGTTTTCTTACATATTTATTTTATTTTATTTTCTTATGCATTTATTTTATTTTATGCACTTTACATCTATGTTATTAGCGTAGCAATTCATTTTGATCAATTAAGAAAATCATTAAATTACACTTAGTACGATCACTTCGAGCATGCGTGTAACACTTGGTAACCCAGTAACGATTAGCGTTGTTAATACCAGTAGTGTTGCACTGGTTCAGGATGTGTACAGCAAGTAAGAATGGATGCTAATGTTAGGATTAGTTAGAACTTAGTTAATGAGTAGTTAAGATAAATTAGTCACTTAGTTATCTCTCTTCTCCCTTACTAGCATAGGACATAAAAACATAAAAGGTATAAAAATTATATGCCTCAAGCTTACTTAACCATACAATCGTGATATATAGGTAAGCTTGGGAAGACAATGATCAATCATGTGTGAAATGCTCGTATTTGTATGGTTGAGTGTAGGGGTACCTTGCTACTCATCATTGGCGATGTTGCTAGGGATTTAGTTGTTTTTGCGCTAACTAGAATATAGGAAATCATTCACATCGTTGGAACGAACCCTTAGGGTTGGTTGAGAAAATAATAAACAAGAATACGTTGCACACTGAACAAACAAGTATGTCTCCTTCTTTGTACGAAAGCACCTCACTGCCTAGGTCTGAAACAAGAAATAGTTGGCGGCGTAATACACATGATGTTGATCTGCTAGTCCCTCAACAAGTTTGAGTGGTATATATTCATCCTGATGAGTATATACTAGACTTCACCTTTATCCTCCATCAAGACGAACAACTACGTTGGTGAGACTTAGAAGGTAACATAGTGTTACCCCTCAATCATTCAGTCGCAAGTATGCTTCTTCATGCTCTTACATGAATTGGCATGCCCCACTTACACGTAGAATACATTGTGCAAGACCATGACTCGAGAGAATACCATCCCATAGAGGCACAACATCAATGGGACTTACAATATGAGAGACATCATAAGTATTTGAAGGGTAAGTGGTCCCAGGATGCTCCACATGTCTTAAGTGAAAATGAGGATGGTGAACCTACCTCAAGTAGGCACCCACATAACAATGTTCCTTCCCTTGACTTTGGCCAAGGGGTTGTGTATTAGGACCTTCATTTCACTATTCATAACCTAGGTTTTGATACCCACAAGCACAAAGGTTCCAAAAAAGAGACACAAACTCATTGAAACACCACGAAACATTTTGAGTTTGGCGCTTGTCCAACAAGAAGCAGATCCCTGTGACCCTCAACGGCGTCGGCTACATTTGGAGTCACATATGGCAATTTCGAGGACTGAAACACTCGATTTTTACCAAGTGTTGTGCCAGCGTCTACGCGCAGCGTCTACACCCGGCGTAGACGCCTAGCGTCTATGCCTAGCGTATACGCCCAGCGTATACACCAGACGCCCAGCATACACGCCTCACATGTACGCTCAGCAGGTGCAACAGGAGCAAGAATTGAAGCAAGTCGGCGGCTAGCATCCATCAGCGTATACGCCCCGGTGTATACGCCAGCATCCTTCAGCGTATACGCCCCAGTGTATACGTCCAGCGTCCATCCAAGTTCACACGCCCAGCAAGTCCAGCGTATACGCCCAACATATACGCTGGCCTGATGTAGCATATACGCCCAGCGTATACCATATTTCTAAAATGTGCACGCCCGGTCGACACGCCACGTGTCTCCTAACCCGATTTTCCCGGTAACCCTTCCCCTATAAAAGACCCAGTTTTCCGCATTTTTAAGGTCGGCAAAAAAAATTTACCAGAGCAGACCTAGAGCAATTACGCTGTAAAACCAGAGCTTGAAACCCTCACACTCTGGAAGTCCTGTACGCTGAGCACAGTCTCTACGCTCCGCCTACCGTGCAAACCAGCAGCCTCCCTGCACCCACCGGGGCTTTGCGTCCGCCTTGTGTACACGCACAACTGCGTTAAGACCGGTACCTCGAAAACTGTGTTCTTACAGCATCATTGTTACAGTTTACATTCTGTTTACGCTCACATTGTTTACGTTGTTTACATTTGTCTACGCTGTTTAAACTTGTTTACGCTGCACTTACACTTTACGCTGTCTACGCTCTGTTTGCGCTGTTTACGCTCTACGCCCTATTTAAACACTGTTTACGCTTTACGCTCTGTCTATGCTGTCTACGCCCTGTTCACATTGTTTACACTGTACACGCCTCGTTTACACTGATTTCGCTGTCCACACTTTGTTTACGCCCTGTTTTCACTGTTCGCTCGTTTTATGCCCATTACACAGTTTACGCTTAACCCAACGTATAACACTTCGGTGGCGCTCGGGGAAATCCTTGTCTGATCCGCGTGCGGACCACCCAAGGTACCCTACCTTCGTGCACTCCAGCTCGCCCTCAGGCGAAGGTAGGGTCATCTGTGCTCATCTCGCAATCCCACGGTCTCTGTTTTTCCTTCCAGCCGGGGATCGACGATTTCGGGCGGTACAAGAATTGGCGTTAGAAGGAGGGCCTCCGCTTAAACAAATTGACTGTACGCTTCTCAGCGTCCACACTCATCAGCGTTTTCGCTACCCTATTTTAATCCCCGACTCTCAGCGTCTACGCTGTCAACCTTCCAGCGTCTACGCTGCATACATACCCTAGCGTCTACGCTGCACGCTTACGCCAGCGTCTACGCTGCAAACTCCAGCGTCTACGCTGCATACTTAGCGTTTATGCTGCCCGAAAACCAGCGTCTACGCTACATACTGAGCATTTACGCTGCACACTGACCAGCTTCTACGCTGAACACTTGGCGTTTACACTCAAACAGTTTTACATACGCAACGTATTGTCATGAATCCCGTAAACACCACTGCTGCCACTACCCAGGACATTAACATCTCAGACACCATGGCTGCCCAGCAGTCTGTCACACCACACTTGGGAGGGCAATCCACGATGGGGCCCCGTCGGTCTTTGAGGTTACAAGGGAGAGATCCAGCCGCCAACGTTATAACCCAAGATGAGTATAACTTCATCTGCATTAAGATACAAGCCGGCCTGGCGGTGGATCGGGCTGAAATCGAAGTAAAGAGACAATTCAAACTCTTTTACAGGGGGGGACACGAGTTCATCCCTTCCCCATATGACGTAATCCCCGTTCCAGAACAATTCTCAGAGCTCTTTACTCAGCTTCTTCTGCATAGGAGCCAGTCATTGGATCAACCCGCGCTAGAGCCTCAGCCAGGGGAAGAAGATGAGTTCGCTGCCCAATCCGAGTAGGGAGACTCATACCACACCTTGAGCCCCCAAGCACAGATGAACCCCATCTTCCATCCTGGGATAGGGGAAGCCCTGTCTGTACAACACACTAGACTCACCCAAGTTCAGATGCCACCACCAGAAACACCAGCACTCATGCACATTCCGCTCCTGAGTGATTCCCAACCTCACACCTTCCCTATAACAGTTACGCCTAATACAGCTGCGGGCCCGTCCTCACAAGCACCGCCTCCTCATGATGGCACGGGACCAACATTCCCACCTCGCGTAATTGGGATGCCGCATGTGATCCCCGCGTCTACATTAGCTCATTTCATACCCCACATCCAGACGCATACAGCTCCCCAAGCAGTCCCATCCCAATAGGAAGCCCCCGCATACAACGTAGCGGGACAATGGCCAGCAAGGGGGACGCCATCATATCAAATTCCTCATCACCATGTCCCGCCCCACGCAACCCCCTCGATTACGGTTCCTCAAGCACAGCCCCAGCTGCAACAACAACAACAACCACAACATTTTCCTTTTAACATCTCAGCCTTAGCACCGCCCGCCGTTAACTACCCACAGGCACAACCGCCGATCACCCAGCCTTCGGCTTTCCAACCCGCGACCCAGCAATCTAGCTGGTATGCAGCTCCGCACCCCCAGCCTGTAGCTTCACCAAGCACCCAAGATTGGGCGAACGCTAAAAAATTGATGCAGGAATTGATAGACGAGGTAAAATGCCTCAAAACTGTCGTTGATGGAGAATTGAGAGTAGTAGATTTCTACAATGATGACCCTATCAGCTCCTCTGTCCCGCCATTGACTTTGCCCAAGGGTGTCCCTCTCCCAACGCTGACTAAGTATAACGGGGAGACAGACCCCAACGTCCACCTCATCATGTTCAGATTAGAGTGCACACTCCTCCAGGCATGGCCCCACTCAATACTACGAGTTTTCCCCATGTTCCTCGCAGGAAGGGCACTTGACTGGTACCGGGCCTTGCCCAGGAATTCCATCCTTTCCCTAGACGATCTTCTACGTCAGTTCGTGACCAGGTTCAAGTATAACTTGAAACCCAAAGCGACACTGGACAGCCTCATGCAGATCAAGCAGGCACCACTCGAGCCAGTGCAGAAATTCATTCAGAGATGGAGCGCAACTCTCAACGAGTTGCACGACCCAATCTCTCAAACCTATCTGCTCATGATACTGAAAGGGGCTATCAATGACTTCTTCAAGTCCAAACTGTATTACCTTAATGTGCGCGATCTGAACCAAGCATTTGAACAAATCAAAAACATAGAAGAAGCTGCTCAAAACAGCATACCAGACTTTCAGAAACCAACACACTAAGAAAGACAAAGAAAAGGCCAAGGCGACTGTAGCAGCAATAGTGGGGGCACAACAAACAAACACCACGCATCAATATAAACCACCCGTTCCCCCCACTAACTACTGTCAGCTCGCTCCCACAGTAGCCCTAGAATCGTCATCACAAAACCTGACGAACCGTACGCGCAACTTTGAGAGGAAGGAACCCTCTCAGTACACGCCCTTACCGATGAAGCCATCCCAGCTCTTTGATCAACTTTTAAAGGCTGGATTGATGCAACATAAGCAATTGTCCCCAGCGGCTATCCAAAGACATGACCGGTTCTGTCAACTCGTACAGAACCCAAGCTTGGCAACGCCGGATGAGCCACCCGTGCCCAAAGGATTCAGGATGGATCGCTTCTGCGACTATCACCAACGCAACGGGCATGGAACGGATTACTGCTTCACTCTGAAGCAGGACATCCAGAGGATGATCGATGATGGCAAGATCACCTTCGACGGGGCTAACCCCGTCCAACCGCAAAACCAGACCATGGGGGTGTTTAAAGACCCCCTGAACGCTAAAGAAACACCGTACGTAATTACCTCAATCTATTGTGATGATGACTCCAGCACACCCCGCATCAACACCGTCTACCCCGAAAACAAACAAGGAACATCTAACAAACCATTCATGGTTCAGATTCCCCCCGCTAACTCTGTACCTCAATCACCTCACAACCTGTAGCGGCCGTTTGTAATCCGAGTGCCCTCCACCATGCCTACCTCTAACGTCATGACACGCCAACAACCATATGTAGTGCGCATCCCTCAGGCTAACCCCGAAGGCACACCAACTCCTCACGCTCGGCCTACCCCTTTCGTAGTCCGAGTACCATTTGCCGTTGCAACGACAGAGGCTCAGGCTCCGCCAAGACCAACCCCGTACGTCGTCAGGCTACCTGCACAAACTCCTGCCCAATCGTACGTGCAGCCCCGTCCAACTCCCTACGTCGTAAAGGTTCCTGGGCAATCCCAGACTCCGAGGTCAACTCCACCTCCGCGTGACACACGAGAACGCCTGGCAGATAGGCTTACGCGAGAACGTTTGGAGAAAGAGCGCCAACGGCTAGCTCTGGGGGCACCTAAGCCCACTCCCATAAACTCTGTACCCATGTCATCATCTAACGATCAACCAAGCGTAAGCAATGAAGGTGAGTCGTCGGAAAGACACGAATCATCTAAAGCGACAACTCCGAAAACTGAAAAGCCAACAAAACGAGAGATAAAACTGTTGGGTCCGATGGACCCAGTCAGCACCGACAGAAACACCCCCAATAGTGAAAACTTTGCAGCCGCCTTGACACAGGTCACTCAAGCATTAAAACAAAAGAACACTTCATTGAGCTTGTATGATTTAGTCCTAACATCTCAAACGCATCGGGAAGCTCTAGTACGCATGTTGACGTCAATCCCGGTAAGCGAGGACTTACCCCCGAACGAACCTTCCATCCATGCGGTGATGTTCTCACCTCGCAGGACTACTCCTAAGCCTCTAAGTTTCCATGATGACAACATCAAGGTGGATAAGAAAACGGGGGAGACAACAACAGCCCCCATGTTTATAACAATCTGTATAAATCGGTTTAAAATCCATAGGGTCCATGTAGATGATGGAGCTGCGACAAACGTTGTGCCGTACCACATCATTGAACAACTAGGACTTACTGAACTACTTAAACCAACCACGACTACATGTTTAAGGTCATTCAGTGGGTCACGCGTAATGGTGAAAGGTACAATAGCCTTAAACTTCATAGCGGGAGATCAATTCCCAACGTCTGCTGATTTCCTAGTAGTGGATGAGATGCTAGGGTTCAACCTAATATTGGGGAGACCCTGGCTAGCCCAACTAAGAGCTGTCTCTTCCCCCATACATCAGGAAATTCACTTGCCTTATGAGGGCGGAGAAATCGTCATACGCGGTGAAGCAGCTACTCCTATCATCTCATCGCATATGGACATGGACCAAGGCTCGGAAGTCAAACTCGAAAAACCTAGCCAAAATAACGAGAATCCGCAACCATTGGTAAACAGTAAATCTTCTGACATCGAAAAAAAGCCTCCTCAAATAGAAACGTCTGTACCTCCTCAAGTAGAAGCTAATATAGAGCTCTCTACGGACACTGAAATATTTGAAAACGCTAACACAAAAGACATTCCGTCAGAAGTCCCATGGGCCGAATTACCGTTTAACGTAATCAGCGAAGGGGACGCTGAATACCGGATCATACCTATTGAAACATCGTCTAACATTAAAACGAAAAAAATCAAAAAATTACTGAAATGATACTACCACTCGTAGTCCGAAATGACGCTAAACTACAAAAAGTCCGAAATGACGTTAAACTATAACAAGTCCGAAACGACACTAAACTACGATAAAGCAGGAAAAACAACTAAATGCCACTCCCAGTCCGAAATGACACTAAACTATCATGTCCGCAAAGACATAAAACTAGCCACAATCAGCAATGATCGGTTGACCGAGAAATCTATCCACGTCCTCCAAAACACTTCCCGATTACGCATGGGACCCGAAATGGCCATAAACTACGCATGGGGCCTGAAATGGCCATAAACTACGCATAGGGCCTGAAATGGCCATAAACTACGCATGGGGCCCGAAATGGCCATAAACTAGCACATACCTTTCGCTTTACTTTTATAATCACATTTCAGTAATACATTTAAAACAGAAAACAAACCAAAATACTTTTACATGTCTATCTCACGATAAACTCAAAATCAACAAAAAATATTTATATAGTTATTACATACAATCAACCGTCTCTGTTCATTCCACAATCTTCAAGTTATGGTTCCAGTGTAAATCTGAGCCGAAAAACAAAAAAGCAAAACAACTTAAGAGCTAAAATACTAAACATCTGGGACATGACGATCGTCCCCCTTGGACCCGCCAGCATCAGAGGCCTTTGCTCCACTGGGGCTAGCTCCTTAAGTTTCTCCACCACCTTCATCCTGAAAAGACCAAGGAAAAGAAATAAACAACACGATAATAAGCGAATGTCCAAACTTCAAACATTATCAATTAACTTCATGAATGAGAAACGCTTACCATAGGTGATCCCCCCAAGCCGAATTCCAGTCGCCGCAGGATTTCCTCTTCGGGAACACTTGCCCAATCTGTCCCGTCGAGACCCAGGTCAACATTCGCCAAAGCCTTCCCCTTGTCAACATCCGACCAGGTAGGATGTTTCAAAGGGAACTCCCCCACTGACACTTCCCCAGAAGCAGTTGTTATCTACCGTTTAGGGGACTCCATCTCTACAATTGTGTTTTGAGCAAATGTGTCGAAGGCGGGACGCAGACCAAGGCCTTCCACAAATATTTCCAACTGTCGCTTCTCGATAGACACCTCTTTTAGCAACTTTTTATATTGGTGCTTGTGGTTCTTCTCATCTTGCCCCCATTTGCGTACTTTGGAGGCGAAAGCCTTCCAATCTTGGCATTTGGTGTTCAGCAAATCAATTTGGGCCCTGTGCTCCCCTAATCTCCGTATCAATCCTGCATGACAATTGAGTAGGTTTCAATACCTCGTATACGTGACCTCGGAGGTCCGCCAAGAGCGGTCATTGTCTAATCTGGCTGCGGCGAATTCATACCGGGCCTTCAGATCGGCACGTTCCACCGTTAGTTCGGAAACCTCTTTCTCTTTCGCTTGAATCTGAAGCCACAATTGCTCGATGGATCGCCTACACGTCCATACTGTCTTAGCATTGTGAACAAAGCCCTCTGCTACCTCTTCATAAATGGGTCTGGGCACTTGTTCAATCTCTGGGGAAAGTGTTGGCAAACTCTCTATGTTGACGATCTCGGACGGATCCCACCTCAGTTGGGCACCTATCAATAGGAAAAAGACATATGTTAGAACAAACAAAATCAAGAATCAAACTCTAACATAGTAAGGATCTCTGGATGTTCCCATACCTATTTCAGGATGGATCCTTTCGATCCGCTCAACGACCTCCTCGGCCACACCAGCTACGAAATCCCTTTTACTTGGCATTTCCATCCAAGTAAAAGGTCCATCAGGGCGCGACGTGCTGACCTTTGGCGGCACTTTAGGGGGAACCTATGGCTCCTTCTCAGGGATGGTCTCGCTCTCCTCTGAGTCAAATGAAAAATCCACAATGAGATGAAAACGTATTAAGCTACACAACTAAGTAACGAGACATACCATTCCCTCTAATCTCCTCCGATGTGGGAGGGGCTCCAAGGTCCAAGTTGCCTGTTAGAAAATTACTGAGCATATCGTCAGTCTCTGCTTGATCATCTAGTGGTTCAGTGTTTCCGGTTCTTTCCTTCAGCAACTCAGTCCCTCCCGCAGGGTTAGTCAACTCCTCATCCTCAGGTATAGTCTGCAAATCATGTCTCTTGACTTCTCAACACAAAACAGATGAAGTTAGCCGCATACAACCATAAATAGTTAAAACTATCTACAAGATAAGTGAAGTAAAGAAGATGAGAGGTTTACCAGGTATTTTAAACCGAATCCGCTTTACTCTGGGCAGTTCAATTTCACTGGTCTCCTCAACTGGGCGGTCACGCTTCGCCAACTTCGATTTGGCTTTGCCTATTGTGTCCTTGACCACCCGCTCCACCTTTTTGGCAGCGTAGGACATTTCGTCTGGTCCTGGTCCTACACTGTCGCGCGTATGGAGTGAGGTGCCAGACGATCCACCCGTAGTGATCGTGAGGGATTCATCAATCTCCTTGGGGGCATCTTGAGACTTAGCCGTGTCGAACAGGTGGTTCACCTAGGGGCGAGATAGCTGATTCCTATCCCGTAAAACATATCTGTCCTCCCCGCGAACCACTAAAAATTCGGCCAAACGACGAATATAACTGGCAAAAAAGGCAAAAGTGAAATGCGACTGGGCGTCTATGTTCGAATGTAGCCGCGCTATCTCTTTAGTCATGCCCGATACTAAGAATTCAGCCCAATTGTAGTGCACGGCAGCCTCTAGAATAGTGCGCATGATTCGCACTGCTTCAACCCCGAGACTCTTAACTTGCGATAGAGTCTTCAGAAACAAACGCGCCTGAAATAAGGGGTAGAGCTCGTTGACTTCCTCAACTTTCATCCTCCCCTGCATTGGAAATCCTTTAGCGCCCTTCGCCACCCCTAACCAATCCTCTAAAGTGCGGATCGTTTGAATTTCTTTGTGCGTCCTATCTAAAACAATCTTTACTCCACCTGTAGGCACGCCAAAGAAATCCGTAAAAAATTGGGGCGATAATTCAAAAATTATCTTAACGCCCTTAATACGAGCGCTATAGCAAGAAACAGATCTGTCAAACGAATCCACGATCCCGATCATCTCTACTATAGACACATTCGGGCTAGGGGCTGGCAAGAGCGCCATGAGGCCGGCATGTTCTAAGCAAGCAATAATGGATGGCGGTGCTTTTACCCGTAACCACTTCTGGGCAGCAACGGTTTCACCAAACTTCATGGAGAGGGTCGCTTCAGTCCGCCCGGTCACAACAGAATCCCCGCCAGAGGTAGTGCCAGCTGTAGAAACAAATCCAAAACCCTCACATTAGTTTAATACTCGGCAATTGAACAATACTTGGCAATTGAACAAACACATCACGACATCTAGAAAACATTTCCACTTACTCTCCGGGTTAGACTTTGAGGTTTCGCCCAGATCAGAAGCAGATGGAAAAATTGGTCCATTAGGGGACCAGTCGGTGTGCAACCATCCACGCACGGCGCATTGCACAAATGCCTTAGAAAATTTCTTGTGGAAGTGTTTCATGGCACCGCTAATGTGGGCCAAAACGGCCCCGCTAAGAGTGGGGCCCACCATGAACACCTCCAAAGCTGTGCGTGCCAATGCAATCCCATCATCGCCTGCGTAGGCCCCTTCTTTTGTAACTTTCGGCCTACGAAAAGGCAAAAACATGTGTTAAAACAAGAGCAAATATTTGAATATAAAATAAAAAAAAAAGGAACAATCAGAGCTAAAACGAAATTACCTTTCCACCCGTTATACTGTGCCAGGGGGATTTTGAAACAAGGTGTGTGCGCGGCCGGCTAGGAATAACCTATCATTGATATAGTTAGGCCCCCGCGGTAGCCGGTCCCACACACGCGTCAACGGACGGGCAGATCTTGGATTGCCAAGGGGAACACCCTCAACGACAAGTGGCCCTTCGTCAATATCATCCATAAACAGTCTAATACCCTCCGTCGCACCGGGTAGCATGGCCTCAATGATGCTCCGCGCCACATCCTCGCCTAGGTGGGACCAAATCACAACCCTGAAATGGTCTAGGATGAAGGCCAAAAATTTGCGGGCCCCGTCCAGAAACCAGATCCCATTGTTCTCAACAATTAAGTTTGGGGTCGGTTCACCACCCTCAAGGGGACCAAACCAGGTCAAGACCCCAACTAGCTCAGTCACTAGAAGGGGAGGTTCAACGTCCTTGCAAGCCATTAACACAACCCCAAAGATTAATCATACCGGAAACTCCATTTTGAAAAATAAGCATTCGCAAAAAAATTTTTCTAACAGTTACGCTCGGTGTATACGCTGGGCGTAGAGACAAAACAGTTACGCTGGGCGTAGAGAGACAAAACAGTTACGCTCGGCGTATACGTTGGGCGTAGTGAAAAACAGTTACGCTCGGCGTATACGCTGGGCGTAGAGAGGCAAAACAGTTACACTCGGCGTATACGTTGGGTGTAGTAAAAAACAGTTACGCTCGGCGTAGTGACAAACAGTTACACTCGGCGTATACGCTGGGCGTAGAGAGACAAACAGTTACGCTCGGCATATACGCTGGGCGTAGAGAGACAAACAGTTACGCTCGGCGTAGTGACAAACAGTTACGCTCGGTGTATACGCTGGGCATAGAGAGACAAACAGTTACGCTCGGCGTATACGCTGGGCGTAGAGAGGCGAACAGTTACGCTCGGCGTATACGCTAGGCGTAGACGCTAAAAAATGACTACGCCGTACATAATACAAGAGGTTACGTCGAACAGGCTTACGCTATGAAATACCTAACTTACGCCCAGCGTATACGCTGTGGAAACCCTCGACGTATACGCTGAGCGTAGATCATCTATGCCAGAAGCAAGTACAAATGTCTATGCTCGGCGTATACGCCGACAATCGTCTACGCTGAACATAAAAAACGAAGCCGTGACAGTCTACGCCGAAAATAACACGTGCGGCGTCTACGCCGGTACAATACCCTGAACCCTTTACACTCGGCGTATACGCCGAAACCCCCTATGCTAACTGTCTACGCTACGAAAGCAGATGCGAAAAAATAAGCAAAAAAAAAACAGAGTCAAGAGCCTACCTGCTGGAAGATCCAGGCCATGCGGGAAGGCTCGGGCGGGGTAGACCCTGCAGCATCGCCTCGCTCTCCTCCGCGAACGTCAGCTCTGCCCCTTTTCTTCCTCGGTCGTCTATCTCCTTGCCTCTGCCCATCTCAGCGTTTACGTTGGGGTTTGGCTCGGCGTCTACGCTGGGGTCTCGCTCGGCGTCTACGCTGGGGTTCGGTCGCAGTTTACGCTTACGCTCGGATTGCAAATGACAAATGAAGCCCCTTTTCCCCTTTTTATAGCCTGCCGACGCCGACGCTGACGCTGGCGCCGCCGCCGCCCTCCATTTTTCTTGCTTTTTCTTCCTTTTTGCCTCGTTTTTCGCGCTTTTTCAGATTTTCCTTAAATTTTTCAAAAATATATAAAAATTACATACATAAACTAAGTAAAACGTAAAATTTCGGCATTAAACTGCCGTTCGTTGCCCGGTAAGGCATTAAACTGCCGATCGTTGCCCGGTAAGGCATTAAACTGCCGTTCGTTGCCCAGTAAGGCATTAAACTGCCGTTCGTTGCCCGGTAAGGCATTAAACTGCCGTTCGTTGCTCGGTAAGGCATTAAACTGCCGATCGTTTCCCGGTAAAGCATTAAACTGCCGTTCGTTGCCCAGTAAGGCATTAAACTGCCGATCGTTGCCCGGTAAGGCATTAAACTGCCATTCGTTGCCCGGCCCGGTAAGGCATTAAACTGCCGTTCGTTGCCCGGTAAGGTATTAAACTGCCGATCGTTGCCCGGTAAGGCATTAAACTATCGATCGTTGCCCGGTAAGGCATTAAACTGTCGATCGTTGCCCGGTAAGGTATTAAACTGCTGTTCGTTGCCCGGTAAGGCATTAAACTGCCGTTCGTTGCCCGGTAAGGCATTAAACTACCGTTTTATTGACAGGAACTAGCCCAATGGATTATCGTTGCCCGGGAAGACGTTAAACTGCCATTTCACTGTTACGTTAATCCACTGTCATACATATACACTAAAAATCACCAAAAGACATAAAACGACCGTCGCTATCTTACCAGGCTCTCTATTTATTGACAGGAACTAGCCCAATGGATTGCAAGCGCTTAACTAAGCCGTTGGTTATTGATGGACCATACGGTGAGGTCTAAAGGAATATCGACATGAATCTCATCCATGCGAGCTCATCAACGAACAATGCAATAATAGCTTCAACACAGAAAACGGTTAACGACTATGAGGGTATGACAAAATCCCTTGACATAGAAGCTGAAAATATTACCGAAGATCCTCTAACCGAAACTCCCACCACCACACCTGATGGGGAAATTAAAATCCTAAAATTAAGCGCATTATTAGAACCGCGTCTAGCTAGAGATATCGAAAACGTGCTTAGGGACAATATGAAAGCGTTCGCTTGGTCTTATACAGACATGCCCGGACTAGACCCTCGTATCATCCAGCACAACATTATCCTTGATCCGAGACTAAGGCCAGTGAAACAGAAAGCAAGAAAGGTCAAGCCCGAGGTAGCGTTAGCAGTTTGTAGTGAGATTACCAAGCTCTACCAAGCTGGTTTCATTAGGGCTGTTGATTACGCCGAGTGGGTGTCAAACATGGTTATAGTCCCAAAAAAAGAACGGAAGTATCCGCCTATGCATCGACTTCCGAGACCTCAACATAGCAACCATAAAAGATGACTTCCCTTTACCTAGCATTGATCAATTAGTTGAATCAACCACTAGGCATGCCCTGCTATCTTTTATGGATGGGTTCTCAGGATATAACCAGATACGTATTAATCCAGAACACCAGCTCCGAACCACTTTTATGACACCTTGGGGAACCTTTTGTTACACGATGATGCCTTTCGATCTCAAGAACGCTAGGGCCACATATCAAAGGGTGATGACATACATCTTCAGCGATTACATCTTACATTCGCTCAATGATTACGTGGATGACATAGTTGTTAAATCAAAAACGTCAGAACAACATGTACAGGATCTTGACTTAGTGTTAAAACGTTGTCTAAAGTACGAACTAAGCCTTAACCCAAAGAAATGCGTCTTCGGCGTCAAGACAGGCAAACTGCTTGGATTCGTAACCTCAGAAGCAGGGATACGAGTAGACCCCGATAAGGTTAAGGCCATTATAAACCTGAAGTCACCTACCAACCTAACCGAACTTCGAGGGTTACAAGGTTAATTACAGTTCATCAGGAGGTTCATAGAAAAATTGACAGAAAAACTAACACCTATGAACCACCTACTACGCAAAAATGTCCATTTTGAATAGACCCCGCAATGCCAAGAAGCATTTGACAGCATTAAGACGGCACTCGCGCGACTACCCACGGTGTACCCACCCAAAAATGACAAGCCATTTTACATCTACTGGCCACATCAGAATCATCAATCGCGTCTATGCTTTGCCAGAAACAAGATGACGGAACTGAAATCCTTGTATATTACTTGAGCCATGCATTATTTGCCCATGAAAAAAGATACAACGACGTAGAAAAGTCATGTTTAGCTTTAGTTTTCTCTTTAAAAAAATGGCGACATTATCTTTTCCAAAATTAGGCTAACATAATTTGCAAAGACAATGTACTCAAAGCTATAACTGGAAATATCTACGAATCAAGCAGGATAGCCCATTGGAAGGCCATCATAGCTGAGTTCGACCTACGCTACGTAGCACAATTGTCAGTCAAAGGCCAAGCCATAGCAAATCAAATGACTACATCACCAACACAAGATCCAGGTACAATAGAACCCGAATTCCCAGACGAAAATGTAAATGCAATAGATACGGTGCCGGATAACTACGATGCTATTCTAAACTTCGATGGAGCATCCACCTCTCGAGGAGGAAGTGCTGCCGTTGTAATCACATACCCCTCTAGGGAAATTCAACCTTTTGCTTACCGCTTCAATTTTCATTGTACTAATAACATAGTAGAGTATGAAGGCCTCCTTAGAGGTCTTGCGGCCGCACTAGCTTCCGACATTACATGGCTTGTAGTTAGAGGGGACTCACAACTAGTCGTAAACCAAGTCACAGATGTCTATACATGTAAAGCGCCACACTTACAACCATACTGTGATTTGGCTAAACACCTACTTAAACGATTCGAAAGCGTCGACGTCCAACACGTCTCCAGGAATAACAATACCGTTGCAGACACATTAGCAACCTTGGCCTTAAACATATCTCCTAACATGTTTCACGCATTACCGAGCTCCGTAACCAGTTGTGCCGAGCCCATAACCAATACTCTCGACATGTTGCCAATCGCATCTGTCAGTACAACACACGCTAATGAATGGTACGATGACGTAAAAGAATACCTTCTGCGCGGCAAAATGCCACAACATTTAACAAACGCACAAAAGGATGCAGTATGCAAACGCTCTAGACAATACACACTAATAGGAGATACATTGTGTCGCCGATCCTACGAAGGCATACTGCTGACATACGTCAATAGTACCGAAGCCCAAATAATTGTTGAACAAGTACACGATGGAATATGCGGGGGACACATTGCACAGAAGGCAATGGAAACCAAAATAAGACGCTTAGGTTACTATTGGCCACACATGGAGTACGATTGTCTATCTAAGGTCAGAACATGTAGTACTTGTCAAAAACACAGTAATCTAATCCATATCCCACCGAATGAGTTGCATACAACACAAATCACATGGCCGTCCCAGAAGTGGGGATTGGACCTTATAGGCCCGATAACACCCACATCTTTTGCCGGGCATGGTTTTATCATAACAGCAACTGAATATTTCACGAAATGGGTAGAAGCTGCGCCCCTTCGAAAAACTACTTCTAAACACGTGTGCCACTTCATCCTCGAAAACATTGTGACCCGTTTTGGCATTCCCATGATAATCATCATTGACAATGGGCCACACTTTAGCAGTGCCGAGACAAAAACGTTTTGTAATAGTCTAGGGATCAAACATTCGTTTTCATCCCCTTACTATCCTCAGAGCAATGGGCAGGCGGAAGCAACAAATAAGACAATCATTACAATACTCAAAAAGATGCTTGCCAAAAGCAAACGAAGATGGCACGAACAACTGGTGTATGCATTGTGGGCATACCGTACCATACATCGCACCTCGACGGGTAAAACTCCATACAGTCTTGTTTACGGTTCAGAAGCTATTTTACCTTTGGAATTACAGGTACCATCTCTAAGGATCACGCTTTTCGGACTTCTCGACGATGAGCAAAACAATGATCTACGCATCATTGACCTGGACTCGGTGGAGGAGGAGCACGTACGCACACTCGATCAGATCGAATGGTACCAAAAATAACAACGACAACGACATCGACATGACGTTCATAAGCACCCCATCAAAGAAGGAGACCTCGTGCTTAAGGCTGTTCGAGAACACCTAGATAAGTTCTTAGTCAACTGGAAAGGACCTTACCTGGTCACCAAAGCATTCGACAACGGAGCATTCAAGCTAGCTGATATGGACGGAAAAGAATTTGCAAATCCAACCAATCACTTGTTCCTGAAACCGTTCTATACATAACTTTGAGCTCAGGTACAGATTAGTCCTAGAATCACGACTATAAACTGATACCACAGATTAGTCCTGGAATCACGACTATAAACTGATACCACAGATTAGTCCTGGAATCACGACTATAAACTGATACCACAGATTAGTCCTGGAATCATGACTATAAATTGATACCATAGATAAGTCCTGGATTATGACTATAAACTAATACCACAGAACAGTCTTGGGTTACAACTTAAAACTAACACCACCATTGTCCTGGCATCATGACAGTAAACTGATACCCCATAGTGCCCGCAATGACGATAAACTAGCATCCTTCTGGCATGATAGTAAAATGGCACCGTCACAACTGTCAGAGTTCACTAAGACTATAAACTAGTTTGCCTCTGCATGGTCCGCTAAGACTCGAAACTGGCAACGTACCGTCCGCCACAACGCTAAACGGGCAATGTCCAACGGGTTACGACATAAAACTAACCCATGATAGTCCGTCAAGACTGTAAACTGGCACGTTCGTCTCTGACCCTTCACTCCACATCCATATTCATTCATCAGAATTATCCCATCCCTCATCGGCACACAATCTCATCAGCATCGTCGACATTCACACTCAGTGCTCAGAATCGCCCTCAATATTTTTGTTCACTTGTAGTTGTTTAAATCTAAGCTCATTTATTCACTCATGATTTTCTTGTCTCCTTGGAGTTATGTTTGCAGGATGACGCTCAGTGGTGCTCGTATGAGAGTGCATTTCATCATAGGCAACAAGATGAGGCAATGTCCATTAATCCACCTTGCAAGACTGAATCAAACCGTTAACCCGTACATTCCCATTCCTCGAAAATTCCCCATCTGTTCACCAAACTATTGCACACTGCAAAACATTACAGCAGTTGTGATGCACAAAACACAATATTCGCACATGAGTACAAGAACAAACAGTTAAAAAAAAAATCGGGACCCTTGGCACTTCTCATACAAGCCCCAGGAGGGAAGGCATCGGCCCTGAAAATAGGTACTCATGTCGAAAGCAATTAAGAAACATCCGGTTGCATGGCTTTGGCCTTTCGCCTACAGTTTCCCCAAAGAAGGGTGCTGTTCTTCCAAAGGATGCAAAACATCACCCCGTGGCTTTGGCTTTGACAAAAAGCTCTCTTGAACACTAACCAAGAGCACTGTTTCGCCAAAGGACGCACATCGTATGCCTGAATTCCGAGTCTGCCAAACAATGGCTATCGACGAGGACCGACATGCCACACACTTGAGCATTCCATTTCCCCAGCATGATCCCTCGGACAATCACTAATCCCCACAATCCCTTCTCTCATACCAGCTACCAATCTCGTCTTTTTCAATCCCACACACTACTAAACACGGTACGATGACGTCTAGTCAAGTGGCAAGGGACAAAGCTTTTATCAAGTTGCTTGTGGTGTTTTGCGCTTCTTTGTCGACGCTTCTCGGGTCGATTCCTCCAAGCGTCAACAAAGACGGGCCAATGAAACACCACGAAACATTTCGAGTTTGGCGCTTGTCCAACAAGAAGCAGATCCCTGTGACCCTCAACGGCGTCGGCTACATTTGGAGTCACATATGGCAATTTCGAGGACTGAAACACTTGATTTTTACCAAGTGTTGTGCCAGTGTCTACGCCCGGCGTAGACGCCCAGCATACACGCCTCACATGTACGCTCAGCAGGTGCAACAGGAGCAAGAATTGAAGCAAGTCGGCGGCCAGCATCCATCAGCGTATACGCCCCAGTGTATATGCCCAGCGTCCATCCAAGTTCACACGCCCAGCAAGTCCAGCGTATACGCCCAGCGTATACGCTGGCCTGATGTAGCGTATATGCCCAGCGTATACCATATTTCTAAAATGTGCACGCCCGGTCGACACGCCACGTGTCTCCCAACCCGATTTTCTCGGTAACCCTTCCCCTACAAAAGACCCAGTTTTCCGCATTTTTAAGGTCGGCAAAAAAAATTTACCAGAGCAGACCTAGAGCAATTACGCTGTAAAACCAGAGCTTGAAACCCTCACACGCTAGAAGTCCTGTACGCAAGCACAGTCTCTACGCTCCGCCTACCATGCAAACCAGCAGCCTCCTTGCACCCACCGGGGCTTTGCGTTCGCCTTGTGTACACGCACAACTACGTTAAGACCGGTACCTCGAAAACTGTGTTCTTACAGCGTCATTGTTATAGTTTACATTCTGTTTACGCTCACATTGTTTACGCTGTTTACATTTGTCTATGCTGTTTAAACTTGTTTACGCTGTTTACGTTGCACTTACACTTTACGCTGTCTATGCTCTGTTTGCGCTATTTACGCTCTACGCCCTGTTTAAACACTGTTTACGCTTTACGCTCTGTCTACGCTGTCTATGCCCTATTCACATTGTTTACGTTGTACACGCCTCGTTTACGCTGATTACGCTGTCCACACTTGTTTACGCCTTGTTTTCACTGTTCGCTCGTTTTACGCCCGTTACACAGTTTACGCTTAACCCAGCGTATAACACTTTGGTGGCGCTCGGGGAAATCCTTGTCTGATCCGCGTGCGGACCACCCAAGGCACCCTACCTTCATGCACTCCAGCTCGCCCTCAGGCGAAGGTAGGTTCATCTGTGCTCGTCCCGTGATCCCGCGGTCTCTGTTTTTCCTTCCAGCCGGGGACCGACGATTTCAGGCGGTACACTCATTATAAAGATGGACATTTTGATCGCAATCGTGATTGAGGCTGAGACCGCAGAAGAGAAGGTAGCTGACACCATCATGGTGATGGTTCTCCTTCTTCTTCATCTTCATCATCTCCTTCAACCTCTCCTTCAATATTCGAATGTGGTCATAAAGAAAAAAGACCATGGGGATAAAAGGTAGGAAAAGTGGAAGTCATAGATGAAACAACCAGGAAAGGGGATGAGGGCACTCTAGAGAGTCACGACATAGAAGAAGGGAGAGTAGGAAACAATGTAGGCATCATAGATACCATGGATGAGATGATCATGATGAACCCCTCCTCACTACTTGAAGTATGTTGGGCATAATTGAGGCTGTTAGAATTCCAACAAGGCATTAGAAATATAGTAGGATCAAGATATTAGATATGAACAACATCCCATGATTTGAAGGGAGATACAATGCTAATCCTCAGAATCATTTACAAGCATTCCATGATGCGTGTGGCTTACAGAACATAGAGAACAAATGGCAAAAACTTAAGTTGTTCCCACAGATATTAGTTAAAGAAGCAGAAAGCTAGTACCAGTCTTTAGAATTGGAATCCATTCATAGGTGGAGTACTATGTTAAAACTATTTAATGATAAGTACCAAACATACTACCAAGTGTCTAACTTGTGAAAGAAAATCCAAGGCTGGAAACAAGGAGGACATGAACCCTTAGATGTTGCCATGGGCCAATACTATGCACTGTTACATCATTGTCCTGGCCATGGTTATTCACAAAGGGATCAACTACGCCATCTTGTGGATGGGCTTAGGCATGAAACGAGAAGAACCCTTGGAACTTATGCCTAAGGGAGACTATCCAAGCTTAGGTCCCATCAAATTCAAAGACTATTGGAGCAAGTTGCTAAGAAAGAAGGTGAGCTATAGAAGAGAGAAAGCGTAGAAGAGTATAACCGAGATCCTTCCCTCTAGAAGAGGGGAGTAAGATTTTGTGAGGATGAAGAAGAGTCACGACTTGAAGAGAAGGTGAATAGGAAAAATTTGCCTATCCAAAAGTTGACATCAGAAGTATCAGCAAAGGTAAACCAAATGTGGGATTCCATAGATAATAGATTTCAAACCATTCTTAAAATAGTAGAGGAGTCTAGAGAGTAAGGTAGTAAAAAAACAAAAAAAAAAGAGGTTGAACATGCACGTATCAAGGGTAAGGGTAAAGTTGCCATCATTGAAGAGGTTGCGGATTTGGAAACAAACAATGATAGTGGATGTGAGATATGTCAATATGATCATCCTAACGGATGTTGCCCTGTAATCTCACATTTGCAAGAGTCTGGGATGTATACACTCAACCCATGATTAAACAAAAGGAAAACACCCTGAAGGTTACCTTATCCTCAAGGTAACCCAAGGAAGTTCCACCAACCCTTAACATATTATCCCAGTGGAACTCCACCACAACCGATTGAGCAATATCAACAGTGGTAGCATCCACAATCATGGAGAATGCCATCACCAAGGCAATAGTATCTTTATCGGTAACCTAACTTGTATGGATATTACGTACAAAAGCCAAGCTCCCCACATGACTTTACTGGTCATGTCACTCCGTAACCTCACTACCAAGCCCACAAGTATTATGGGACTCCCTCTTCTAGAGGTGATATTTTGCAAGCATATCATCCTTCTCATTCGACGACATCTCTTCCACCAATAGCTCCACTACCACCTGCTCCTACGATGCAAGGTGAAATCCCTACTCAAATGTAGCAATGTAATGCCATGAGTGTTTTTAACTCTCAACCTTCTATTGGTTCCAATAACCACATGAAGAAAAGACTTTTCTTTAGAAATAATAGACGAACCAAGCCCTTGCAATCACAAGCAACTGAGATGCCTCAATATCAATCAAAACTTCAAAGCCTTCTTCAACCCAATCACTGCACTCAACACATATGGTAATGCTAACACATGCCGTCATCGATTTGATCAAAGCTGACCACCTTCCTAGGAAATTCTCTGATCCTGGGAGTCCTTTGATATACTTACAAATCGCTGGAAATGTGCCGTGCAAGGCTCTTTTGGATTTAGGTTCCGGTGTCAACTTGATTTCTCAAGAAATGTACAAGGCCTGGACCTTGCCTCCATTGAAAAAGAGAAACATCTGTCTAGAGTTGGCCAACCAGTCCATCATTATCCCATTGGCACTAGTGGAAGACATTGTTACCACTATTTGTGGGTGGTTGTACCCAGTTGACTTCCTAGTGATTTAGGTAAACAATAGTAAGGGGGACTTCCCAATCATAATGGGAAGAGCATGGCTAAGCACCATCGATGCATGCCTAGGAATCCATGATGTTTCCCTAGAAATATCAAAGGAAAATACAAAGATCAAGAAGAAGAAGGTTCCATGCATCACATATAGTGACACAACGTGTAATTGCATGTAGAGGTCATGGTTTGTAAAAATTTTAGCATTTCCTGCATGTAATCAGTGTGCACAGGTGATTAACATACAAAGATGCCTGTATGTAGCATCCACATGACAAGAAGACACCCAATGGTTGATAGCTGATCAAGAAAGCAAGTCACTCATATGCATGGAACCAACTGAGGGTTTGACTTGTGCTTACATTGATAGCATAGATGCATTAGAGCAAGTCCACCNTAATAAATAAATGGTTGGAAGCCTTCGCTTGGTCATATCTCGAATTAACTAGAATAAATCCTAGGATATGCCAACATAGAATTTACACTGACCCCTCCATGAAGCCTCAAAGACAACTGTAGAGGCGATTGAACCCTAAGTTGAAGCAAGTAGTTAAGGAAGAAATAAAAAAACTTCTCAAGGCTTGGTTCATATACTCCATTGCTAATAGCGAATGGATTAGCCCCTTAGTTATTGTGCCTAAAAAGGGAGGCAAATGGAGGGTGTGCATAGATTTCAAGCTACTAAATATGGAAACATTTAAAGATCATTTTCCATTGCCATTTGTCGACCACGTCTTAGACACCATCGCAAGGCATCACTATTACAATTTCCTGGATGGATATAGCGGATATTGTGCCGACCGAAATCGTCGATGCAAGGCTGGAACGTGACGAACACCGAAAGAGATGCGGGCGGGCACAGTTGACCCCGCCTCCGCTTGAGGGCGAGCTGGAGTGTGCGAAGGCAGAGTGCCTTGAACGGTTCGCACGTGGATCAAACAAGGACTTCCCCGAGCGCCGCCGAGGCGTTATACGCTGGGTTATACGTGAACTAGGCGTAAGTAATGAATCAGGCGTGCGCGGCGTCAACAGCGTAAACGGAAGTGAACATAGCGTGAGCGTGCGGGCGTGACAGCGTAGACCAAAATGAGCGCAGCGTGAGCGTGCAGGCGTGACAGCGTAAACAGAAATGAGCACAGTGTGAGAGTACAGGCGTGGCAGCGTAAACAGTGAATGGATGCAGGGCGTAAACAGGACGACAGCGTGAACAGCGAGCGTATACAAACGGAAACGGAGCGAAAATGCAGGCGAGCGTGAACGAGGAGTGGGCCAAATTGACATAAAACTGTAAAAGAACTTGCAATAAATGTAAAAAATGGATTATAGAGTTAAAATGTTGTGCACCGGTCTAACGCAGTTGTGTAGGGACACAAGGCGGACGTAAAGCCCCGGTGGACAGAGGGATGCAGCTGGCGGACTCGGTGGGCGAAGCGCGGACTGTGCTCAGCGTGCAGCGTGCAGGGCTTTCAGCGTGAGCGTGAGCGTGTGAGGGTTTCAGCAGCGTAATTGCTCTGGGTCGGCTCTGGTAAATTTTCGCGGACCTGGTAAATGCGGAAAATCGGGCTATTTATAGGGGTAGGGTTACCGGGAAAAGCGGATGGGGAGACACGTGGCGTATAGACCGGGCGTTACAATTTAGAAACTTGATATACGCTGGGCGTATACGTTACAACAGGCCGGCGTATACGCTGGGCGTGTACGCCGGGCGTATATGCCGAGTGTAGACGAATAGATGTTGGCGTATACACTGGGGCGTATACGCTGGGCGTATACGCCGAGGGGTGTCCACTTGCTTCAATTGTTGCTCTTCGGTGTAATCTTCATGTTGCCATTGGAAATCCTGTCATCGAGCGTATGCCTCTGCTGCACCGGGGCATGAACGCTGGGCGTGAACGCTGTGCGTAGACGCTGGGCGTGAACGTTGGGCGTGAACGCTGTGCGTAGACGCTGGGGCGTACACGTTGGGCGTGAACGCTGGGCGTGAACGCTGGGGCGTGCACGCTGGGCGTAGACGCTGGGCGTAGACGCTGGCACAATACTTAAAAGATTTTTGTGGTGTTTCAGATATAATAAAATACAAATAGCCCCAGAAGACCAAGCCAAGACTACATTCACTAGTCCTTGGGGAATGTTTGCATACAAACAGATGTTGTTTGTCTTGTGCAATGCCCCTGCAACATTTCAACAACTAGTTCTAAGCATATTCCAATAGCAGATAGGGAATGGCGTGGAGGTCTTTATGGACAACTTCTCCACTTATGGAGCAAACTTTGATCAAGCCTTGGACCAGTTGGAGAAAGTGTTAAAAAGATGTATAGAAATCAATTTGAGGCTCAATTGACAGAAAATTCATTTGATGGTCCAAGAAGGCATAGTACTAGGGCACAAAATCTCACACATAGGGATAGAGGTAGACTCCAAGAAAATCAAAATTATCTAAGGAATTACTTGCCAACTAGAAACTGTCAAAGATATTTGGTCATTTCTTAGACATACTAGCTACTATAGGAGATTTATTGAGAATTTTTCAAAGGTTGCCAAACGATTGGTGGAATTAATGAAAAAGGATGTACCTTTCGAGTGGACCAGGGAATGAGAATTAGCTTTGGAAACTCTGAAACAGAAGCTAGTAGAAACACCCATTCTACAAGCTCCTGATTGGTCCAAACTATTCCATATCATGATTGACGCTTCCAACTATGCCTTAGGAGTTGTACTTACATAGTTAGATGACCAGAAGTGTCATTATTACATCCACTGTGCAAGTAGAAGTATTGCTGGTGCACAACTTAACTACACTACCACATAGAAAGAATTAATGGCTGTAGTGTATACACTAGAAAATTTTAGACACTATGTATTGGGATATAAAGTATATATACATACAGATCATAGTGCAATCCGGTTTCTCATGAATAAGCCAATGGTAAGCCCTCGTATCATACGATAGCTTGTAATCTTACAAGAGTTCGATCTTACGATGATCGATCATAAAGGCACCGAGAACGTAGTTGCTGATCATTTATCTCAATTGCGATGGGATAACAAAGAGGACAAGAATCCAATTTCTGATTATTTTCCTGATGAATTCCTCTTTGTTGGTGTAGTGAATAATCAATCACCCATGGAGACAAACTGGTACAGTAGCATTCTTACCTATCTCCTAACTCAACAAATACCATAAGGGTTAAACCTTAAGAAGAAACAATAATTTCTTCACCAAGCCACGTACTTTATGGAAATTAATGGGAAACTTTAGAAAGTGTGTCCCGATGGCTTAGTTCAATGGTGTGTTCTCGATATAGATCAATTGCGAGTTCTCCAAGATGCTCATGAGAGTTCTTGTGGGGGTCATTACGCTGGGAGATGAATGACCATCAAGATCTTACTTGCAAGATATTATTAGCCTACATTATTTTGGGATGCCCATCGTTTTGTCCAATCTTGTGAGTGCTGTCAATGTGATGGGGAAATGACTGCTAGAATGGAGGATCTACAATAATGGATTCAATCGTTAGAACCCTTTAACATTTGGGAAATTGATTTTATGGGGCTGATTACACAAATGTCCAATGGAAAAGCTTATATTATTGTTGCTGTTTATTGCCTAACAAAATGGGTCGAAGTAGCTGCTTTTAAGGATTGTACATCATCTACAGCTACATGATTTGTTCAACAACAAATCATAAATAGGTTTGGTGTGCCTCGTGCACTTGTTTCAGATAATGGTACCCACTCCATAGGTGCAAATTTTTGGAAATGAATGTAACACTTAGGGGTTGAACATAAATTAACTACACCATACCATCGCCAAGCGAACGATCAAGTAGAAGTTACCAACAGGGAGATTACACAGATATTGACAAGAACTATTAGCAAGTTTAGGCAAGACTAGAGCACTAAACTGAATGATTCTCTTTGGGCATACCTCTCCACATGGAAACTCCCTACAAGCTATTGTCCCTATGAGGTAGTTTATGGTAAATTACCAACGCTTCCTATTCAAACTGAGCTCCGTACACTATCCATGGCATGTGACCTCAACCTTGACCTTGATCTAGCACAAAAACAATGGTTAGTAACCCTTAACTTGCTATATGAAAATCGACTAGCTACCCTATCATCTAACAAGTTGCACAAGGCATTCAATAAACAACGTGATGACCTAAGGATTAGGAAAGTTAAATATCAACTAGGAGATAAGGTTCTCTACTAGAATCCCACACATGTGCCACAATGTACTAAATTTCAAACATTGTGGGAAGGACCTTATATTATTTATGCAACTTTTTCTTCAGGGGCCATGACAATATACAAACCTGAGAGCCTAGATAAGAAACTGTTGGTTAACATACAACAAACCAAACCTTTCCATGAGCTTAGGATAGCTAGTACACATGCTACCTCTATTGATGGACAACCTTACTCACTCTTTCGGATCTCCTCATTCCAACTTAGTCATGGGGGAGATGGCCACCTATGCTAACCATTCTAGGCCCTTAGTTATTTTTGAATTTTTGTTTTACACATTTTTATTTTACACATTTTTATTTCACACATTTTTGTATTACAAATTTTTCCAACTTTTCATATTTTTGTTTTACACCATTGTTCGTATTTCTACTATTTGTTTGATTGCTTGATTTACTTTTATTTGTCATCCAATAAGTGCTCATGATGGTGGATTGGATTATATCATATTGATTGCTAATGTTTGGTTTTTACCTTTGAATTATGATGTTGATATTAAGGTATGGTTCTTTTGGTAAAATAGGTATGGTTGGTTGCTTCATTTTCTTTCTCTCTATTTCTCTACAAGTTGCCAAATAAAGGCTTGGATGTCATTTATGTACGAGTGTTCAACACAATGTTGTAATATGCTTATTGATCTATGACTGGGCACATTGAGTCTATCATCCCATTCCACTATCAATTGTTAATTAGTCAATAATCCCATACCTTCCCAATATTTTGTAAGGAACTTGAGGATGAGGTTTCATTTAGTTGTGGGGGTATGATGAGAGTGGTTACTCTAGTGGTTTATTCTAATTATTAGAGCAGTTACTCTAGCAGTTTATTCTAATTATTAGGGCAGTTACTCTAGCAATTTATTCTAATTATTAGAGTAGTTGCTCCCAAGCCTACAAATACAGTGCCCAGGCGCACAATTGGGAAAGAAGTCTTTTAGTAGTCAAGTAGTGAAACTCTTGTAGTTTGTTTGAAAGTTAGAGTATTTTCCAAGTGCCCATAGCAAGAGGTTTAAGTGTGGATGGATCTTTATTCAAGCATTGTGTACTTGAGCACACCTTATGTATGGCAATAAAGATGAGCTCTTTGATTCATCCTTGTAGCACTTGAGATTTGTTTTCTTACACATTTCTTTTATTTTATTTTCTCATGCATTTATTTTATTTTATGCACTTTACATTTATGTTATTAGCATAGTAATTCATTTTAATCAATTAAGAAAATCATTAAATTACACTTAGTACGATCACTTCGAGCATGCATGTAACACTTGGTAACCCCTAACGATTAGCGTTTGGTAATCCCAATAGGGTTGCACTAGTTCAGGATGTGTATGGAAAGTGAGAACAAATTCTGGTGTTAGGATTAGTTAGAACTTAGTTAATGAGTAGTTAAGATAAATTAGTCACTTAGTTATCTCTCTTCTCCCTTACTAGCACAAGACATAAAAACATAAAAGCTATAAAAATCATATGCCTCAAGCTTACTTAACCATACAATCATGACATACAAGTAAGCTTGGGAAGACAACGATCAATAAACCCATCCTTGTTCCATAAGGCTGCATAAGCACTTAGTCCTTAAAATTCGACCAGATCGTGCATGAAATGCTCGTATTTGTATGGTCGAGTGTAGGGGCACCTCACAGCTCATCACCAACTTTGTGATCCATCATACCCCCATGACTAATTGAAAACTTGTCCTTGAGTGAAAAAAAGTAGGATCGAGCTTCTTACAAAATTTGAAAAGTATGAAACCATAGATTGATTGACTCACTAACTAACTCTAAGTGCTCAATTGTATGGATTTACAATGATTAAAAAAATGGATGTTCAGGAGAACAAAATTGAACATCCTTGCAAAACTAGACAACTAGAAATCCTCTGATGGCTGAGGTGAAGAGAAGATTAGACAGTGCTAAGAGATGAAGGCTTCTAGGATGCTAGAGAACCTTCTTTAGCCTCTAGTACCTATGGTAGTAGTGGTTGAAGCTTAGGTGGTGGCTATGGTTGTCCTGCTATAGTTGCTACTTCTAAAGAAAGGTGAAAGGCATCTAGTAGTGCCTTCATCTTGTCCTCCTTACTCTATGGATTGTACATAGTTCACGTAGCATCACCAATGTGGGCTGGTATGGGGACATCAAATGGAGAGGGCATTATAGGGAATAACCCCTTATCATTGACAAACTTGGCTATGAATTATTTTCATTCAACATTGAATGTCTTGATAAGGTTCTATAGTTCCTAGCAGTTATTCATCCTTCTAGCTAGGTTCTCAGTAATTGATTGTTGGTCTATAAATCAACTACTGGGAACTTCAAGCTCTACGTTAGCTATTTCAAGCTTTTGCTTCATGTCCTTGTGATTCTTAAACTCAACCTCATAGAGGATGTATGAGCTAGCCACCTATTTCTCCAACTTTGACGATGGCCTTCTGACTATTAACATTGCCAAGTTTGCATAACAGAGGTTAGCAAGCTCCATGTACTCTATCATTTCTTTAATTTGCAACTTCTTAAGGAGGATATCTATTTTATTGTAGGCATTCAATTCATCAAAGATTGGCTTCCACACATTTCCTCTTTGTTGGAGTTACTGGAGGGCCTTGTTCATTTTTGTTTTCACTAGTTAAATCTCTTTTTCATTCACCTCCTTAAGGAGTTTCACTTGGTCCCTATAATGATTCTTCACATAGTCAAATTTTAGGGCCTCATTCTTCTAGGCAGCTACCTTAATAGTTGTTTTCTAGTGAAGGGTATGAACTTCCTTCATTACAATATCACAGTTTTCAACTACCAACCTCCTCATGTCCATGTTCACCTTGGCAAGCTACTCTTGTTGTTGTTGCATAAATTCAACGATCTAATCTTTCTGTGTTTTGACATTGCACAAACAATGAATGTTCTTGATCAAAGTAAGATTTTCCTTGCAGACTTAACACAAGTCCTTATTGGTGTTGAAGGTCATTGCCTCTAATAAGGACACGCTGAAGACCGCTGCCTCCTTTGCGTTCTCAACCTCTTTGAGATTATTTTGAAGCTGTAAGAAAGATTCATCTTGTGTAATTACTTAGCTGAGAATGGTGGGATTAGTCAAGCAGGCTCTCAATTTTGCAACTTCGGTAACCAACTATCCATTTTTGGTTGTGGCTACCTTAAGTTGGGTGTTGGCAATGATGAGCTTGCCCTTAGTCTCCAACAACTCTAACTAGGTTACAATGATGTTTTTTGAGAGATCAAAGATCTCTAAAAGTAGTTGTGCAATACCCACTAGTCGGTCTAACATCTCCTTGTGTTGGGTTGCACTTACCCTTCCACTGCCTACTCTTGTAGATGTTTGCACATATTGAAGTGTAGCAATGTCTAGCATAGTGGCTGTAGGAGCATTCAAGGCCTCTGCTACATGATCGGCCATCACCTCTACCATTGGTTCTTGTCTATGGTGTTGCATCACTAGGATAGTCGTCCCCTCACGCTCTTTTAGCCACACCAATAAAGTGGTAGCATTCTAAGAGATCTTGAGAAATTTTTTCTATTCAAGGATGTATACTACCACTTATTGAGTACTCAGATTTGATCTTGCAGGTGCCTGCATTCTTTGCAAGGAAAAAATAGTGCAATATCTTCTAGCTAGATTATTATTCAAGTTATTTCATTTAAATGGCTCAAAGATAGTTAGTAGACTAAAGGTTTCCCACCACTTGGTCCTTCCTACTACTACTACAGGAGTTTCTCATGGAGCTTCTTCATGTGCTCGATGGTTGCACAAGCCTCTGGCATTGTTTCTTGGGTAGGTGGTGATGGTGGTGGCCACTCCTCTTCAAGTAATTTGGCAAGCACATTATCTTTCATCATCTCTTGCCAAGATGTGGTAGAAGCATGACAAAGCATGTTGTTGGCGTAATGGGCTATCCCTCCCCTTTTGTAAATTTTTCTGATGAGGCACAAAAAGGGGAGTGTCTTCCTCCCATGCTCATTTTCATTGAATCTCTACTCAATCTCTAGGAAGATGAGCTGCAAAATATTGACTAAGAGTTTCTACTTACAATAGTACAAGCATGGGTAGAGAAGGTTGTGATCTTGCTCGGCCTCACTGTTGGGTTTAGGTGGTATGCCACCATCTTTAAATAGGCCCTCTTTGCCTTGGTGAGTGTAATGTACTCCTTATGGTTCACTCCATAGCACCGTTGGATCCATTCCTTTTTGACATTTGGGTCCACTTGCATGGAGATCTTCACCAAAATTGCCCTAGTGTCTGGCAACCCAAGGGACTTAGTGATGGCCCTGACCAAATATGACACATTGATGTCCTTGATCTTTACCATGGAATTTGCTTGTTGATGATTCCAAAAGAGGTACGTCTCCCCCATGTACCACTCCCCACTAGAAGTGAGGATAGGCCACATGGGAGAGGCTTGTAGTTGTGTTTTCACCTCTTCTAATGCTAGGTCCAAGAAGGGACCAAAGTTTCTTAGAAAACTTCACTTTGGATCTCCTTAGAAAAAATTTATCATAAATAGGCCTTGGTCAAGGTGACCTCCAAATTCGATCTAGGCCTCGGTACCTCCTCTTGCCTAGATTGGCTTATCTCCATTGTGGGAATCTAATAGACAGATTTCACTTTGGGCTCCTTCCAAAGAGGTCCCATTGTGTGTGTTTCTACTTCTTCTTATTGAGGTTTTTGCAACTACTAGCCCCTTTCCCTTTATGGTTGTTTGTCCCATGGTCAGGATGGTCCTACTTTCGATATTCTCTTTGACATCATCTATGATCACAAACATAGCCAAGGATTAGCATTTTATGTGTAACTTATAACACTTTAATACCTTGTCTCCTTTAGCTAGTTACACTTAGACTAAGTTGTGATCATGATAGATTAATTATTTTAATATTATTTTATCATAATGGCTACCTAAGTTTTTTTGTGAGGTATAACTTAGATGAATTTGTGGTATTTAATATTATTTTATTAGTTAAACCATGTAGGAGTTAGAAAAATTTTAAAATATTTTTGTTAAAAACCAGTGGTTTATGGCCCCCACAATGTAAAGCTCACCTTTGGTAACTGCAGGGTCAAGAACGAGTAGATTTGAACAAGCAGTTAGGAAGTTATGGGCTCTAGAAGGCTTTGGGCTCTAAAAATGGCAAAAAATCCCTTGGCGTTTAAGGGCAAATGTGAAAAATTGCTAAGTGTTGATGCATATTTGTAGGATTTTTATGTTGTATTAATGGGGATGCATCGATGCATTAGGCTACACTGATGTAGCCAAAAACTAAAATTTTTCACATCAAAACTAAGTAAAAATAAATTGTTTTTTCATCAAATTGGAGTCCAAAGGAAGCCAAAAAAACCTAGAATGAGGATGAATCCTTGAAGAGTGCTAGGAATACATTTCAAAAGGAGATTTAGGAGAAGATTATATGCTAAGGAATAAAAAAACTGGATACATTGTAGTGGAAAACATAAGTTTTGAAAGAAAAATGACTAAGGGATAAGGAAGTTAACTATTGGCGACTATTTGGGACGCGACTGCCAATGAGTGTCCTCCAATAGGATTTAGGTGCTTGTTGGTCTCTAGCAACACCAACGCCTAGATACCTCCAAATAGACTCAGTGGTTAATGTGAGTATGTGTGTGTGCTATTGTCATGTGTTGTTGTGAAAAATGAAATGATTGGGTTGTGTGTAAAACTATACATGACTTATCTTAAAGAGATTCAGCCAACTTTGCAAAGTACTATGAGTTGTTGAGAGTTCCTATTTTGTTCAATTGCCTAGTCTATGCAGTCCTTATAACACACTACTTACTCTCATTGAGAGGACACATTGGGGGAGATCTCACTTTGGGTCTTGGAGGAGGATTTGTAAAGAAGACATTGTGAAAGATTGCTTGTAAGATGACTTGTTAAAGACAACATTTCAGCCTCTTTGTCATAGTCCTATGAGTTATGCTTATTATTTTTTATTTTGTAAAAATTGTTTAGCTAGTGGTTTAGATAGTATCATGCTTGGCAAGTAATTTTGGGATTTTTAGATTGCTCTTATTGTTCTTGTTGCATGATAGAAAATTTCTATTTAAATTTTTCCATAGAAGAGCTTGTGTTTGAAAGCCTTAAGAGCATTTTAGTAGTAAATTTTGTTATTGTGCAATGTATATGAATTGCTATTGAGATTGTTGCCTCTGCATATAGTCAAGCCATTGAACGATTCAATAGTCAAGAGGGTTCAGAAAATCTTTGGTATTTTGATAGGACCAGAATAGCTTCTTTTATCTTTAAAGTGGATCTCTGTGGTATTTCAATAAAAAATTGTCAACTCTTTTGAAGGTTTTGTTGAATGCAATTGTTGACATCCATTATCTAGCCAAAATAGAGTCTAGTACTTAATAGTTTATGCAGCAATTTTTTGGGTAGCATAGTAGGATTGTCTTGAAGAAATTGCTTATTTGAGCCTTGGAAGTTTGAACAATTCGTAGTTATTGAATTTGGGATAGCTTTATTGCGAAGTGTTTACTTGTATCATTTTACCTTGTTTAAACATTTGAGATCTTTACACAAATCTGCTTTCTTTTTCTCTTCTTTCTATTTCCATTGAATCTCGCTCTATTTCTAGTTTTCTTGTGGAACTATCTCTTTCTCTGGGGAAAATTAGAAGTAGATTCGCAGAGTTGTGCTCAAATGTTTTTGCAAAATTTTATTTGTTACAAGTAGGTATTATAAGGACCGCATAGACTAGGCAATTGAACAAAATAGGAACTCTCAACAACTCACAGTACTTGGCAAAGTTGGCTGAATCTCTTTAAGATAAGTCATTTGTAGTTTACACACAACGCAATCGTTTCATTTTTCACAACCGCACACCGCAACAGCACACACACATACTCACATTAACTACTGAGTCTATTTGGAGGTATCTGGGCCTTGGTGTTGCCAGAGACCAGCAAGCACCTAAATCCTGTTCGAGGACACTCGTTGGTGGTCACGTCCCAAATGGTTGCCAACATTAGCCATCCCAACCAAGAAGTATGCAAGTGGATCCTTCCCATAGTAGGTTCATGCCCTTAATGCCCTTGCATGCCCTTAAACCAAGGAGTCCATGAACCCCAAGGATGAGTAATGGTTGTGAATTGTTAAAAATTGAATCATCAAAGAAATCATCACAGAATTACTATTGTTACAAAATAAAACCAACGATTCAATCATGACAAGAGGTAGTGAGGTGATATGTGGAAATAATAGGTGGATGAGAGAGATTATGAAATGGAGTCCAAATTATGGGTACATGAAATTCCTTATGGAAGATGTGATTAATATGACTTGAGAGCTTCCGTCCTTAGTTTGAATCAAGATTATCCACTTTCAGTGACTTTGCATTGACACCTTAGATCATTTCACCCTCCAAGGTACAAGAACATCCCCATAGACCACTCACCATTCCAAAGAAAGAAGAAAAAAGGAGTAGGAGGTGAAAAAGGGCCTCAATTAAAGGGGGTGCCTTCAGGTATGGGTGACATGTCTTGCTAGCCCCATAACCTATTCTTGTAGCTAGTTATTGTATCTAAGGGGTGTGCTTTGAATTCCAATTGTTTTTTTTTCGAATGGGAATCACACCATGAAACGACATTGCTTCTTATTTATTGGTTGATGTAGGAATGGTGAGAAATCCATGGAAATACTCATGCAACCTCAAATGGCAGGTAGGTACAAAAGTGACAAATCCCCTTAAAGTCACACCCTTTTTTGTCCATTTAATTCGTTCTAAGTTTGGAAAGTACCAAGGCCACTTATTCATTATAAGTTATTATTAAGAAGGGACCTCATATTTCCAAAATGAGGAAACACCATGGAGTTATGTGGAGTGGTGTATGATGTGTACTCACTACCTATTATCATGAAAATAATTAATGGCCCATTAGTAAATGTCAAAATTCTAAGATGAAATCCTATCATTTGCAATCAAGTAATCAATGAAGTTACAAATGACCATCAATTAGCAGTTGTAGTTAGCACCAAAGTCCTGATAGTAATAAAGAAAAAGGAAGAAATGTAAGAAAAGTTTAAATAAAGCAAAATATAGAAGAAATTGTAAAATACCCAAGAAAACAGAAAACGTAGTAAAAATGGTGTAAAATAAAAAAGTTAAAAAATCAAGAAGCCACTTTGTAGAATGTCAACATGGATGGTTGTCTCTCCCATAACTAAGTTGGAAGTGGGAGATCTAAATGATCGAGAGTGCTTGACCATCAGTTGAGGCATTATTCCCAATAGTTGCTTATGGTTCATAGAAAGGCTTGAGTTGCTAGGTATTGACTAAGATTCTTTTATTTGGGCTATCAAGATGGTAGATCATCATGTTCCCATATGGAAAGGTTTCATAGATAATGTAAGGGCCCTTTCATTTGTTTGAAATTTTGTTCATTGAGGTATGTGCATGGGGTTCTAGTAGAGCATCTTATCTTCAGCTTGAAACTTTACTTTCCTAATCTTGAGGTCAAGGCATTGTTTACTATGTGTTTTGTGCACTTCATTGGATGATAGGGCCACTAATCAATGCTTATATAGCACATTGAGATCGATTAACCTTTCTTTTTGGACAAGACTTAGGTCCAAGTCAAGGTCACATGCATTGATACTGTATAGAGTTCAGCTTGGATAGGAAGTGTTGGTAGTTTTCCATACACTAACTAATAGGAAGAGTATCCAATAGGAAGTTTCCATGTTGAATGTTAAGCCTAAAGGGAATCATTAAGTTTGTTACTCCAATCCATCCTATATTTACTGACAATGCAAGTTAGTATTTTGGTTATTTCTCTATTGGTAACCTTGGCTTAACTGTTGGCTTGGGGGGTGATATGGAGTTGTTAGCTTATGTTCAACCCCCAAGCATTGTATGAGCTTATGAAAAGTGAAACCTATGAAATGTGTCCTGTTATAAAAAATAAGTGCCTGTGGCATACCAAACCTATTTATAAATTTTTTTTGTACAAATCAAGCCATCGTAGATGATGAATAGTCAATGAAAGCTACAACTTTAGCCCATTTCATGTAATAGTTAAAAACCACAATAATGTATGCCTTTCCATTAGACATAGGAGTGATGGATCCCATGAAATCTATTCCCCAAAGATTGAAAGGATCTAGTGGTTGGATCAACTATTGAGGCCCTTCCATATGCACATTTATCCCTCTATCATGTTGGCATTTGTTGTAGAAGTGAAAGAATTGATGGGAATCCCTGAAGATTGTAGGTTGCCATGAGGATCTTAATGGTCATTTGCCTTCCGAAATAATGATCCCCATAAAGACCTTTGTGTGCATCCTGGAGGACTCAAAGTTAGTTTGCATTAGGTACACACCATAGTACCAAGCCATTTGCACAAACCTTATAAAGGTTGTTGTTGATCTCCATGTAGTGCTTGGCCTGGTGAAGTAATTGTTGTCTCTTCTTGTGATCCCACTCCTATGGCATCTCATGTGTGAGTAAATAAGAGAAGATGTTGTCATGCCAATTTATTCCTTTGGGATTTTATTTGTAAATAACACCAGCAAAGAGAAGTTCATCATGAGATTAATTTGATAGTGGGCTCTCCTCTTCCTTACTATCCCATTATAATGGAGACAAATGGTTAATGATCATATTCTCATTTCCCTTTTGGTCCATCATGGTTAGATCAAACTCTTGAAGGATCACTAGTCACCTATGATACAAGGGCTCATTGTTGGCTTGTTCCTCAGGAACTAAATAGCATTATGGTTAGTGTGCACATATACTTTATATCCAAGCACATAGTGCCTAAATTTTTCCAACACATACACCACCATCATAAGCTTATTTTCAGTGGTTGTGTAGTTAAGTTATGCATTTACAATGCTCCTACTTGTATAGTGAATGTAGTATGGATGTTTTTGATCATCCATCTATGTAAGCATAACTCCTAAGGCATAGTTTGATGCATCCATCATGATATGGAATGGTTTGAACCAGTCTAGTACTTGTAGAATGAGAGTTTCTACAAGCTTCTGCTTGAGTTGTTGGAATGCATGCTTGCATTCCTTGGTCCAGATGAATGATGCATCTTTCTTTATTAGCTCCACCAATGGCTTGGCAATCTTTCGAGAAGTTCTCGATAAAGCACTTGTAGTAACCATTGTGTCCAAGGAATGATTGCACAGCTTTGAAAGTCTCTAGTTGCCTAGTTATTCCTTGGATGACCCTTACTTTTTCTAGGTTTACCTTGATCCCTTTTGTTGAAATTTGGTGCCCCATGACAATGCCCTAATGGATCATTAGATGGCTCTTTTTCCAATTAAGCCTCAATTTGGTTTTCACACATTATTGAAGCACTTACTCAAGTTAGTCCAAGGCTTGCTCAAAGGTATCTCCATAGGTAGAGAAGTCATCCATGAATACTTCTACCCCACTATTGATTTGTTGTTGGAAGACGTTGATGACCAACTATTGGAATGTAGTAGGAGAATTGCATAGGTCAAAGGACATCTTTTTGTATGCAAAAGTCCCCCTGGGACTTATGAATGTTATCTTGGCCTGGTCCTCTAGCATAATTTGGATTTGGTTATAGCTACTATAATTGTCTAGAAAGCTGTAGTAGCAATTCCCTGCAATAGTATCCAACACTTGGTCCATAAACAATAATGGAAAGTGATCTTTGTAAGTGGCCATATTCAATAGCCTGAAGTCTATAAAAACTCTTCACTTTTCTCCTTTCTTTGGCACTATAACGAGTAGGCTAATCCACTTGCTATCCACAATGGAACAAATGAACCTAGGTTTAAGGAGTTGTTTAATTTTCTCTTTGATAATTTCCTTGAGCTTTGGATTCAAGTGTCTCTGCAGCTACCCTTTTTGTTTGATGGAGGAGTCTATATATATTTTGTGTTGGCATATTCTTAGATCAATTCTAGTGAGCTCATGATATGACTAGGCTAAGGTTGTTGGCCATTTGTTCACAACTTCCAATTATTTCTTCTTTTGAATTAGAGTAAGTGTGGCATTGAAAATTATTAGCTTACCATTATTTAGAAATGCATATTCCATGCTTGTCGATAGAGCGTTTAATTCAAGGAGCTCTTGCTTGAAAGTTCTTGGGATCTTCAATTCTCCCCAATTAATTTCACCTTGTTCATCAGAGAGTTGGTGATGGATCTGATCCAATTAATCCATACTCTCTACATAAGAGCTTGTGAGGCTCTCGGTTGGTTCCATGCACATTATTAAGCTAGCATTTCTTTTAGTTATTAGCCACTAAGTGTCCTCCTACTTAGTGGCTACTATGTACAAACACCTTTAAACTTTTGTAATGTCAGCACACTAACTACATGCTTTAAGTAATGTGCTCTTTACAGATCATAGTTTTTGCACATAGTGACACCATATGTCACTGTACACGATGCATGGAACATGATTTTTTTTCAATCTTACCAAATTCATTCTCATTTGAAATTTCCAAGGAGAAATCTATGATCCCCAATTATGCATTAATAGTGCTTAACCATGCCCTTTCCATGATGATAAGGAAGTCTCCCTTACCATTCTTCACATGGATTACTAGGAAATCAACAAGATATGACCACCCACAAATAGTGGTCATTATATCCTCTACCAATCTCAAAGGAATAGTGATGGATTGGTCTATGACTCTAATTTGATATTGCTCTCTTTCAAGGAAGATAGGTTCCAGGCTTTGTACATTTCTTGTAAAATCAGGTTAACTCTAGAACATAAGTCCAAAAGAGCCTTGTATGATTCATTACCAGTAATCTACAAATAAATAAGGGGACTCCTAGGATCAGATCTCTTCTTGGGAAGATGGCTAGCCTTAATCCTATCAATGACCACATGGGTGAACATGATGATAAGCAACTGGGGAGTGCTTTGGTTTGAAGGTGGCTCAATAGACATTTCAGATGAGGTAGTTGTAGGGTTCACAACCATAGGTGTTTGTGAGGGCTTCGTGGGATTGTTGGTTTTGAAGAATGGTTTTTTCTAAGACTTACAGTTAGAACAACTTGACTCAGGAGCTATTTGTAAGTTTATAGCCTTCATAGTATTCTTTGCTATGGCTAGGCTTGTATCTCACCCTGTATAGATGGAGTAGGTGGTAGAGGAGTTGAACATGGAGGTGTAGTAATGGAAGAGTATGGAGGAGGATAGTAGAAAAATTGGGACTTCTCCCTTGATGATGGTGCTTTGTAGCATTCCAGAGGGTAAGAGCAATATGGAAAGGAAGTGTGACTAGAAGAGTCATGTGGAGAAATGGACTATTAAACATAGTACCTATATGGATCAGGTTGGTGATAAGGGTACTACTGCCTTATAGGTGGCATCCTCCATGACTATGGGTGTTGCCACTACTAGTATTGCTCATGAGGTTAAGGTGGTGCACCACTTAGATAGTAAGTTTGGTGGTGGAACTATTGTTGATAGTTGCCTTATGGATAAGGCAACCTCTTGGGTGCTTGCCATTTTGTTAGTTTGGGATTTAAAGCATACATCCCAGATTCTTGTAAGTGTGATATAAAAGGGAAACATCCCTTGGGATGTTCATATTGGCATATGCCACATCCACAATCTTTTGACTCAAAATCCACAACCTCCTCAACTCTTGCAGCTTTGCCCTTAGCTTTATAATGCTCTTGTTCAACCTTCTTTTTCTTCCTTATTTCATGAACACTATCTCCTTGATCTCTACTCTCTTTTTAAATCTTCAGAGTGGTTTGAAATTTTTCATCTAAGAAGTCCCATATTCTATTAATCTTATTCAATATTTTAGAGATAGATTTTTGGATTGGCAAAGTTTTCCTTTGAACCACTTCATCAAGTGTTGTTTCTCCTCATTATCATAGAAATAGATGTCTTTCTTGTGAAGGGAGGGGTTCTTGTTGTATTCCTCTACACTTTTCCATTTTTTAGCTCTTCCTCTTCTTTAGCTACTTATATAATAAGCCTTTGGATTTGATGGACCCTTAGGTTGGAAAGCCTCCCTTAGACATAAATCCTAAGGGTTCTCCTCATTTTAGTTCTGAGCCCATCTATGATATGGCGTAGTTGATCCCATTGAGAGTAGCCATGGCCTAGGCATCAGTGCAACAAGGAGTAATACCTACCCATATTTGCATCTAAGGATTCATGAGTGCCTTGTTTTCATCCTTGGATTTATCTCCTGAAACTAGACACTTTGGAGTATGTTTAATACTTATCATTAAATATCTCTAGCATTGTATTTCATCACCAAATAGACTTAAGTTCTAAGGACTAGTACCAACTTTTTATTGCTTTGATGAGTATCCTAGGAAACAATTTCAACTTCTACTAGTCATTCTCCATGTTTTGCAAGGCACAGGCATCATGAATAGCTTACAGGTGATTTTTGGGATTTGAATTATATCTCCCCTCAAACTTGGGAACATTATTCATATCCAACCATTTGATTTGGCTATCTTTCATGTGCTTGGTTAATATCCTAATAACCTATGCAATGTTCAACATATTCTTGGTCACTAGTAGGGGGGCATCATAGTCATAGTAATCTTTATGGTCCCTATCATGGCCATGATGCCTATGATGAGTCCTGCTGTTCCTTATTTCTTTGTGATGGTCATATTCCCATTGCTCACACCCATGGTCTCTACTATTTTGGCAAGATCTACAATCATTCCTATCCCATTATTCATCTCCATCATGATTTTTGTTACCTTTATGACTCCGATTGAAGTTGGAGGAGGAAGACGATAAGGATGATGAAGGTGAAGAGGAAGGAGAACTAACATTAGAGCGATGCCTACTACTCCCTCTTCTTTGATCCCAAACCAAATTTTTTTGTTCTTTTCTTGGTGCTTATCATTGCTCTTGCCTTGGCTATCCCCTTTCAAGGCCCCTTGATCTTGGGATCCATTCTTCCCAAAACTAGGGTTATCCACAATGGACTACAAACATTGGTTAAGGGTCTCCTCATCAAAAAGAGGAGAAGAATTTTTGTATTAGGAGGCACCCAAAAAGAAGTCCTCTCCTTCTTTATGTGTATGTAGGAACAAGTGGTTAGGAAACTATTTACCTTTTGAGGCCTCATATCTAGCTTTCATTTGCTGTTCCTTCTTATTTTGTGGTTCTATGGGATGATAATCCCAATAAGCATGATCTTGAACTTTTTATTTTACATTAATTTCTACAATGCTTAACTTGATGAGATTTTTTAATAACATTGCAAGAATTGATCGATCAAGAGGCAACACAATGTTGCCTTCCATGTTCCTCCATCGTAGCTGTTCATTCTGGTGTAGGATGAAGGTGAAATCCAGAGTGTAGGCATCTGGATGAGTGTAGAACACCTTAAATTATTAAGACACCAGTGTCTTTTGACCTTCTTATCTTTTATTGGATTCACCTAAGAATGATGGTGAAAAATCTTCCTTGTGGGAAGAAGCCATATTAGTGATTGAGAAAAAATAGTGTGCATTATTATTTTTCTTTATTATAATGGCATTAGCATTAAGTTCTTTTTACAATGTTAGTGAATGATTTCACTATCTTTCCTAGGTAGCACACTTAGCTAACTAAAGTCCCCAACAATGGCATCAATGATGAGCAACAAGTAGTCCCTATGCCCAACCATATGACTCAATAGCATTGCACTAGTGATTTGGTCAAATTCCACAGACTTTAGCTCTCTAAATGCAAATAGCAAAGGTAGTGCTAGGTAACCAAACGTTATGGTACTAGGCATACCAAGCAATAACGTTGCTAGGATTACCAAGTGAATACATGTTACACTCAAAGCAGTCGTACTTATGTATTTAATCTATCTAGCTTAATAACATCATTAATTCAATTGCTAGAAAATAATTATGAAATCATTGAGAATGATTATCAAATAATTTAAAACACTGAATGCATAAATAAAATAGCTAATCTATTGAAAAGTGCTACAAGGTTTATCAGAAAGCTCATCTTTATTGTTGCACACACTATCGTGCTCAAGTACAACAATGCTCGAATAAAGATTTGTACACTCAATGACTCTTGTTGTGGGCACTTAGGAAAAAAATTCTAACTTTCAAATGGAAAAAATGTAAGAGCTTTACTACAATTGAAATCTAGACTCCCCCATAAATGCAGTGGGTAGGCATGTATTTATAGGCAATGGACAGACACCGCATCGATGAGGCATCATCAACATAGGTCAAAATGCATCGACAGGGCCTCGTAGATGAAGCCTCATCAATGTAGCCAACCAACAAAAATTGATCACCCACCTATTAATGATATTAATAAAAGTAATGACAGAATTTACATTGAAGAAAACTAGAATAGATTTATGCAAACAAGGATTTCCTATGCTCATGAAAATTCATATAATTTGGACGTTGTTTTTATCTATAAGCAAAATGAATAGTTCAAATGGAAAGACTTATAGAGTAATATTGTATTGTTACATGATTTTTTGACACCATCTATGCTTATAGCAACACTTCTTACATTAGGTCTTGGTCATATGCATAGAGGCTATTAAGTCACAAAGGATATGACTAGACTCTATCAACAAACAAAAGCCTAGCTTAGGAAAGATGCTATTATGGAAGTAAGATATGAATAGGAAAAATATAAACAAGTAGACCATGCAATCATAATCTTTATAAAAGAAGATACAAAGTAGTAAGCCAAAAAATCTTACTATCATTAATCTCATTCTCATTCACTTATTCTATATGCTAAGGATTTTGTGCAATAGAAGCTATACTCTACTGATGAATCATGATATCAAGGCCTGTCTTGTTGCCTATAAATAAGAGGTGGGTGCACTTGGTTTGGCAATAGTTGGTTAATTTAGTCTTAGTCACTTACTTGAACTCTTGCCTTTTTCCCTTATTAGAGTTAGAATTATTTCTGAGTGCCTGCAGTAGGAGTCATAAAGCGAACAAATCTTTATTTGAGCATTGTGTCCTTGAGTGTACCTTGTGGCCGAAAATAAAAACGAACTTTGTGATAAACCTTGCAGTATTCAAAATTTCTTATTTAATGTTATTTACAATTATTTAATGCTTTCCTTAGTTTATTAATGTTCTCTCTCTCTCCTTGTTAACTCCCCCAAGTAAGCACACTTAATACGACCACTTCGAGCATGCATGGAACACTTGGTAACCTAGTAATGATTAGCATTTGGTAATCCTAGTAGTGTTGCACTAGTTCAGGATGTGTACAACAAGTGGGAATGGATGCTGGTATTAGGACTAGTTAGAGCATAGTTGATTAGTTAAATTAAATTGGTTACTTAATTAGTTCACTTCTTCCTTTGTAGCACCAGGACATAAAACATAAAAATATATAAAAATCATATACCTTAAGTTTGCTTAACCATACAATCATGCTATACAAGTAAGCTTGGGAAGACAATGATTCACTAACCTATTTGGGTTTTGTAAAGGCGCATAAGCACTTAGTCGTTGGAATTTGACCGAATGTTGCATGTACACTCATATTCATATGGTTCAGCATAGGGATACCTCGTCGCTCATCATTGGCGCTATTTCCGAGGACTTTGTTGGTTGTGTGCTAGCTAGAACTTAGGAAATCTTCACATTGTTGGAATGAACCCTTAGGGTTGGTTATCTTATAATTAGTGAAACAAAAAGTATTGCACACTGAATAGGCAATTATGTCTCCTTCTTCTTACGAGAGTGTTTCATTGCCTAGGTCCAATATAGGGAACAATCGGAGGTGTAGTACACATGATAATTTGCTAGTCCCTCAATAGTTTCACGTGGTATATGTTCATCTTGATGAGTATATACCAAACTTTACCTTTATCCTCCACTAGGATGAACAACTACATTAGCGTGATTTACAAGGTAACATAGTGTTACCTCCTGATCACTTAGTCCTAGGCATGCTGCTTCGTGATCTCATACAAATTGGTATGCAGCACTTATAGGTAGAGTACGTTGTGCATGATCATGACTTGAGAGAGTATTGACCCATGGAGGTACAACATCAAAGGGATCTACAATAGGAGAGACATCATAAATCCATGAAGGGAAAGTTGTCTTAGAATGTCTTGTATGTCATAAGTGAAAATGAGGGTGGTGAACCTACCTTAGGAGGCCTCCCACACAATGATGTTCCTCTCGTTGACTTCAGTCAAGGGGTTGTGTATCAGAATCTTCACTCAACTATCCATAACCCAGATTCTAGTATTGATAGGCACAAAGGGTTTGAAAAAGGAACACGAACACATGAAAAAGATGGACATTCTGATCGTAACCGTGATCAAGGCTACGACCACTGAAGAGAAGGAAGTAGGCACCATCATGGTGATGGTCCTGCTTCTTCTTCACCTTCATCATCTCCTTCACACTCTCCTTCAGGATCTAGATTAATTGCAAGGAAAAAGACCTTAAGGATAATGGTAAGCGAAATGGGAATCATAGATAAAGCATTCAAGAAAGGGAACAAGGGCATTCTAGAGAAACTCATCATGAGAGGAGGAAGAGTAGGGAACAACATAGGCATCATAGACGCCATAGATAGTACAATCATGATGAACCCCTACTTGCTACTCGAAGTATGTTAGATATAACTAAGGCTGTTAGAATCCTAACAAGGCACTAAAAAGATAGTAGGATCAAAAGATTGGACATGAACAATATCTCACAATTTGAAGGGGGATACAATGTTGATTCTCAAAATCATTTGCAAGCATTTCATGATGCATGTGCCTTGCAAAACATAGAAAATGAGTGGCAAAAACTCAAATTGTTTCCACATACACTAATCAAGGAAGTGGAAAACTGGTACTAGTCCTTAGAATCGGAATCCATTCACTGATGGAGTACCATGTTAGAACTATTTAATGATAAGTATCAAACATACTCCTAAGTGTCCAACCTATGAAAGCAAATCCAAGGATGGAAACAAGGAGGACATGAATTCTTGGATGCTGCCATGGGCTGATATTATGCACTATTACATCGTTGCGTAGGCCACGGTTACTTGCAAAGGGAACAACTACACCATTTCGTAGATGGGTTAGGCACGAAACACACAGAACCCTTGGGACTTATGTCTAAGGAAGGCTACCTGAGCTTAGGGCCCATCAAGTGTAAAGATTTTTGGAGAAAGTTGATAAAGAGGAAGGTGAGTTAAGGAAAGGAGAGAATGTGGAAGAATATAACAGAGACCCTTCCCTTTCAAAGAAGGAAGTTAGATTTTGTGAGGATGAAGAAGAATCACCACTTGAAGAGATGGTGAATAGGAAAACCTTACCTATTCAAAAACTTGTATTAGAAGTATTGACAAAGGTGGACCAAATGTGGGACTCTCTAGATAATAGATTTCAAATAGTTCTCAAAATAGTAAAGGAGTCTAGAGAGGAAGATAGTGATCGAGAAAGGAGAAAGAAGAGAGAAGTTGAATATGCATGTAACAAAGGTAAGGGCAAGGTTGCCATCATTGAAGAGGTTGTGGATTTAGATATAGACAATTACAGTGGATGTGAGATATGCCAATATGACCATCCTAAGGGATGTTTCCTTGTAATTTCACATTTGTAAGAGTAGGGTGTATGAACTCAATCCATGATTAAACAAAAGGTAAACACCCTGAAGGTTACCTTATCCCCAAGGTAACCCAAGGTAGTTCCACCAACCCTTGATGTATTATCCAAGTAGAACTCCACCATAACCAAATGAGCAATACCAATAGTGGTAGCACCCACAATCATGGGGAATGCCACCACCACGTCAATAGTACCCTTATCATCAACCCAACCCATATGGATACTACGTGTAGCAACCAATATTTCCATGTGACTCTCCTAGTCATGTTACTCCCCAACCTCACTACCAAACCCATGAGTATTATAGAACTCCTTATCTTAGGGGAGGGGTTTTAAAAATGTACTATCCTTCTCATCCAGCTACATCTCTTCCACCCTTAACTCCATTACCACATGCTCCAGTCATGCAGGGTGAGCTCCCTACCCAACCACAACAACATAATGCTACAAGGGCTATTATTCATCATCCTAATATCGGTTCAAAAAATTGCACAAATAAGAGACCTCTCTTTAGGACCAACAGTCCAAGCAAGTCCTTGCAGTCACAAGAGGCTAATTCTCCAAAGGCCTCACCATCATATGAAACTTCAGAACTCCCTTCAAACCAAAGGCCACATTCAACTCACACGGATATGTTGACACATGCCATTACTGATTAGATTAAGGTTGGCCATCTTCTTAGGAAATTCTCAGATCCTGGGAGTCCTCTTATATATTTACAAATCACTGGGAATGAGTCATGTAAAGCTCTTTTGGATTTAGGTTCTGGTGTCAACTTAATCTCTTAGGAAATGTACGAAGCCTAGAACCTGCCTCCACTAAAAAAGAGTAACATTTGTTTAGAGTTGGCCAACTAGCCCATCAATACCCCATTAGGACTAGTGGAGGACATTGTTACCACTATTTGTGGATGGTCATATCTAGTCGACTTCCTAGTGATTCAAGGCAACAACTATAAGGGGGACTTTCCAATCATAATGGGAAGAGCATAGTTAAGCACAATTGATGCACACCTAGGAATACATGATCTTTATTTAGAGATATCAAAGGAAAATATGTTTAGAAAGATGAAGAAGAAAGTTCCATGCATCACATACAGTGGCACAGGGTGTAGTTGCATGTAGAAGTCCTGGTTTGTACAATGTTTAACATTGCCTGCATGCAACTAATGTGCACAAGTAACTAACATACAAAGATGCCTGTATGTAGCAGCCATAAGATAGGAAGGCACCTAGTGGCTAATAGTTGACTAAGAGAGCAACTCAACTATATGCATGGAACCAATTGAGGATTTGACTTACTCTTACATCGATAGCATAAACACATTAGAGCAAGTCCATTGCCAACTTCCAAGTCTCAACATTGAAAATATCAACTGGAGGAAGTTGGAAATCCTTGAAAACTTTAATCAAGAGCCCTTGGAGTTAAAATCATTGCCCACTGGTATGGAGTACACATTTCTTAAAAATGGAAAATCGGTAATTATTAATGCTAGGCTTGCTCCTCAACAAAAAGAGAGACTATTGAAAATGGTGAACAAATGGTCAAAAGCCTTCACTTGATCATATCCCAAATTAACCGGAATAGACCCTAGGATATGCCAACATAGGATTTACACTGACCCCTCCATGAAGCCTCGATGAAAACCGCAAAGGCGATTGAACCCAAAGTTAAAGCAAGTGGTTAAGGAAGAAATTGAACAACTTCTAAAAGCTGGGTTTATCTACCCCATTGTTGATAGTGAATGGGTTAGTCCACTAGTTATTGTGCCCAAAAAGGGAGGTAAATGGAGGGTGTGTATAGACTTTAGTCTACTAAACATGGCAACATTCAAAGACCACTTTTCGTTGCCATTCGTCAACTAGGTCTTAGACACGATTGTAGGGCATTGCTACTATAGTTTTTTGGATGGATACAACGGATACAACTAAATGTAAATAGCACTAGAAGACCAAGCCAAGACCACTTTCATAAGTCCTTGGAGGACATTTGCATACAAAAAAATGCTGTTGGGCTTATGCAATGCTCCTAGAACGTTTCAACATTTGGTTCTAGGTATCTTCCAATAGTAAATAGTAAATGGTGTGGAGGTCTTCATGGATGATTTCTCCACCTATGGAGCAAACTTCGATCAAGCATTGGATCAATTAGAGAAAGTACTAAAACGATGTGTTGAAACCAATTTAAGGCTCAACTAGCAAAAAAGCCATTTAATGGTCTAATAAGGTGTAGTATTAGGGCATAAGATTTTACAAACAGGGATAGAGGTAGACCCTGAAAAGATTAAAGTCATCCAAGGAATCATGCACCAACCTGAAACTGTAAAAGACATCCGATCATTCCTTGGACACACTAGTTATTATAGGAGATTCATAGAGAACTTTTCAAGGGTTACAAAACCATTGGTTGAACTAATGAAAAAGGATATACCTTTCGAATGGACCAAAGAACGTGAGTTAGCTTTTCAAAATTTAAAATAGAAGCTTGTAGAAACACCTATTCTACAAGCTCTTGACTAGTCTAGACCCTTCCATATAATGACTGACATGTCCAACTTTGCTTTAAGAGTTGTACTTACATAGTTAGATGACTAGAAATAAACCTATTACATTCACTGTGCAAGTCGACGTATTACTAGTGCACAACTCAATTACACCACAATGGAAAAGGAATTAATGGCTGTGGTGTTTGCACTTGATAAGTTCAGGCACTATGTATTAGGCTATAAGGTATTTGTACACATAGAACATAGTGTAATTTGATTCCTAATAACTAAACCAACGGTGAGCCTTCGCATCATACGATGGCTCGTAATCTTACAAGAGTTCGATCTTACAATGATTGATCATAAATGCACTAAGAATGTTGTTGCTAATAATTTATCTTGGTTAAGACGGGACAACAAAGAGGATGAATATCCACTTTTTGATCACATTCCTGATGAATTCCTCTTTACAAGGGTAGTAAATAATTAATTAACCATGGAAACAAATTGGTATAGTAGCATTCTTACCTATCTCCTTACACAACAAACACCCTAAGAGTTAGATGCTAAAAAGAAACAACAGTTTCTTCATCGAGCCAAATATTTCATGGAAATCAATGGACACCTTTATAAGGTATGTCTTGAAGGCTTGGTCCGATGATGTGTTCCCGATGTAGATCAATTACGAGTTCTCTAAGATGCTCATGAGGGTCCTTATGGGGGTTATTACATTGGGAGACAAACAACCATTAAAATCTTGCTTGTAGGATATTATTGGCCTACATTGTTCTAGGATGCTCATCATTTCATCCAATCTTGTGAGCGCTGCCAATGTGATGGGGAATGACTGCTAGGATGGAGGGTCCACAACAATGGATTCAACCTTTAGAACCCTTCAACATATGGGGAATTGATTTTATGGGGCCTATTACACAAATGTCCAAAGGAAAAGCCTACATTGTTGTTGCCATTGACTATTTCACAAAATGGGAAGAAGCAGCCACTATTATAGATTGTACATTATCTACCACTACACGATTTGTTCAACAATAAATTGTTAACAGGTTTGGTGTGCCTTGTGCATTTATTTTGGATAATGGTACACATTTTATGGGTGCGACTTTTTGAAAGTTGATGCAATGCTTAGGAGTTAAACACAAATTAACTATACCATACAATCCTTAAGAGAATGGTCAAGTCGAAGTAACCAATAGGGAGATTACAAAAATATTGACAAGAACCATTAGCAAGTATAGGTGAGACTGGAGCACCAAAATGAATGATGCTCTTTGTGCATACTGCTCCATATGGAAAATCCCTATAGGCTACTCTCCCTATGAGTTAGTGTATGGAAAACTCCCAATGCTTCCTATTCAAGCAGAACTTTGTACATTATCTATGTCATGTGATCTTAGCCTTGACCTTAATCTAGCACAAAAAGAATGGTTAATGAACCTTAACTTGCTAGATGAGAACCGATTAGTCACTCTGTCATCTAATAAATTGCATAAGGCCTTTAATAAATGATTTCATGACCTGAAAATTAGGAAAGTTAAGTACCAACCAGGAGATAAGGTCTTTTATTGAAACCCCACACATGTGCCATAATGCACTAAATTTCAAATGTTGTGGAAAGGACCTTATATTATTCATGCAACTTTTCCTTCAGGGGCCATGATGATTTACAAACCTGAGAGCCCGACTAAGAAATTGTTGGTCAACATCCAACAAACCAAACCTTTCCATGAGCCTAGAATAGCCAATACCAATATTACCTCTATTGGTGGACAACTCTGCTCACTATTTTGGATATCCTCCTTCCAACTCAATCGTGGGAGAGATGGCCACCAATGCTAACCATTCTAAGCCCTCAATTCTTTTTGTATTTTTGTTTTACACATATTTTCAATTTTAGTTATTTTTTTACACCATTTTTCACATTTTTACTATTTCTTTGTTTGATTTACTTTCATTCGTTATATAATAAGTGCTCATGATGGTGGGTTGGACTATAATAATGTTGATTGCTAATGTTTGATTTTTACCTTTGATTTTTAATGTTGATACTAAGATATGGTTCTTTTGATAAAACAGGCAATGAGTCCACATCATCCATTCATCCATTCAATGTTGTGGTCTCCTTTGGCTTTGGAACTATCTTGTCCCTTTTTCTAAATAAACTTATTAATGAATTGGTGACTTGGTATTCTTCAAACCAAGGAACGATTCAATGGTTGAAAAGGGTGTGATCTCAAGGGGATTCAACACATTTATGCTAGCTATTCTCTTGGGTACTTGGATGCTTTTCATGGGTTTTCTGCCATTCTTCTATTGACCAAAGATCAAGAAGTTGAATGAATCTAAATAAGTCTTTGCATAGTGTGGTTCTCATGCAAAAAAAAAAAAAAAAATAAATAGAAATAAAAAAACTAGTGGGAATTCAAAGCACACCCCTTAGACATAATAAAGAAACATGGGCTGCAAACACTAGTTATGGCATTGGAAAGACATGTTACCCATGCCTGAAGGTTCCCTCTACCTAAAGCCCTTTCTTACTTCCTGCTTTCCTATCTTTCTCTCCTTGGAATGGTGGTGACTCAATGGATGCATTCTTGTTGCTTCATGAGTATGGGTTGGTCAAATGTATTGAAGCGAGGCCACTAGATGTGGTTGGTGAGTCCAGACTTGGAATGAATTTTATTCAGTCACCTTAATCACATAATACACAAGGGACTTTACACAATCTTGCTCTTGGGATTCCATTCCATATTCCACCTCATTGCCAATTTTATGATTAGTCTATGTCTTGGTTGATGCATTGTTAGTCTTTAGTAAACTCTTGTGGGTAAGTTCTTAACCTTTGTTTCCATATGTCATTCCAAGAGCCTATGGACTCTTTGGTTTGTGGGTTTGTTAGGGCATAAAAGGCATGAGCCTGCTTTGGGGAGGACCCATTAGCATTCCTTTTTGGTGTAATTGTTAAATTCTTTCCCTTAAACATTCTTTGCAATCAACCATTTCTTGTTTCATCCCCATCCATGACATCCATTTTAGTGGCTTCACTATTGTTATTTCCCTCATCTTCATTGTTCCTATAGTTTTTCCACCCTATCACTACTGGAGGTTCACTCTTAGTCATGGGGCCCCTATCACAAATTTTTCCATTTAATCACCTATCTCATCCCTACACCTTGGGTAGTTATCAGTTAAAAAACTCTAACCCAGTATCTGCCATACCCATAACCTAGCTAATGCACTTATATCAAGGTAAGTTATCAACTGCATTATGGCTTATCTATCCTTGTTAATTTGTGACTGTGTTGTGTGTATAGATGGTGATTACATGAACAATGGATTGGGATAGGAGGAAGCACTTGGAATGGACTAGAGTTGGAGCATTTATGCAATGAAAAATTTTGGTCATGTGGCTATGGATGAACAACAGAGTGCACATTTCTGACATTAGTAGCAACGTGTCTCATTTTCTTTCCTCTCTCTCTTTCTCTTCAAGCTATTGGATGAGGGTATGGATGTCATCTATGCACAGTGTTCACCAAAAAGGGCATGAACACCAATGTTGTAATATGTTTGTTAATCTGTTCACTGGGCACTTTGCGTCTATTATTCCTTGTCACTATCAGTTCTCATTCAGTGAATAATCCCATACCTTCCCAATATTTTGTAAGGAACTTGAGGATGTATTTTCATTCAGTCGTGGGGGTATGATGAACCACGATATCGGGGTCGTGATATCAGATCCTTCCAAGCGATATCGAACATCCAATATTGGGGCCTGTCTTGTTGCCTATAAATAAGAGGTAGGAACACTTGGTTTGGCAATAGTTGGTTAATTTAGTCTTAGTCCCTTACCTAAACTCTTTTCTTTTTTCCTTCTCAGAGTTAGAATTATTTATAAGTACCCGTAGTAGGAGTCATAAAGCGAATGGATCATTATTCAAGCATTGTGTACTTGAGCACACCTTATGGCTGAAAATAAAAATGAACTTTGTGATAAACCTTACAATATTCAGAATTGCTTATTTAATGTTATTTATAGTTATTTAATGCTTTCCTTAGTTAATTAATGTTCTCTCTCTCTCTCCTTATTAACTCCCTCAAGTAAGAACACTCAATACCACCACTTCAAGCATGCGTGGAATACTTGGTAACCCAGTAACGATTACTATTTGGTAATCCCAGTAGTGTTGCACTAGTTCAGGATGTGTACGACAACTGGGAATGGATGCTGGTGTTAGGACTAGTTAGAGCATAGTTGATTAGTTAAATTAAATTGGTTACTTAATTAGTTCACTTCTCCCTTTTTAGCACTGGGACATAAAACATAAAAATATATAAAAGTCATATAACTTAAGTTTGCTTAACCATACAATTGTGCTATACAAGTAAGCTTGGGAAGACAATGATTGACTAACTTGTCTGGGTTTTGCAAAGGTGCATAAGCCCTTAGTCCTTGGAATTCGACCAGATCATGCGTGTACACTCGTATTTGTATGGTTGAGTGTAGGGATACCTCACTGCTCATCATCTACCTTAGTAGAAACTCTTGGAAGGGATGAGGCAGACCCTAGAGTAAGGAGGAACCTAAGGCCAAGGACTTCTATCAAATCAAGAAGATAAGAACTAAGGGACCATAATAGAAGAGCTAGTTGGCATCATTCTTAGAGTCTTCCATCCTCTTCATCACACTCGTTAATAGATTATAAAAAGGTAGAACATAGGCATGAAGATAGGGATTCACATAGAGATCAAGAGCAAGCACTTGCTAGGGAGAAAAGGAGAGATAATAATAGATATTAGGAAAGAAGAAGACATCATGATGTAGATGAAAGTGAAAAAGAAAAAATAAAGAGAAAGGAAGCATAGAAATTTGAGAAGAGATGAAGAAAAGCATTTAAGGGGCCATCACTACTATAATTGATATGAAAAACCTAATTATTACAATGAATCCCTATTGGCTACAAGAGGCATTGAAACACCACAAAATTTCGAGCTTGGTACTTCTCCAGCAAGAAGCAGGTCCCTGGGACCCACGGACGACCACGGCCACATTTGGTGTCACACATTGCAACTTTGGGGATCAAAATGCTTAAGTTTCACTAAGTATGCAGTACCAGTGTATACGCCCGGCGTCTATGCCCGACATCCACAACGTATACGCCCGACATCCCCGGCGTATACACCCAGCGTAGACATCCAACTTACATGCCCGGCGTGCACACTTCACATGTACGCTCGGTAGGTATGGAAAATGTTTACGTCCAGCATGGAATCTCCAAAGACAGAATGAAAACAGCGCCGAAGAGCAAGGATTGAAGCAAGTCGGCAACCATCAGTGTATACGCCTGGCGTATACACCTAGCCATTGTCGGCGTATACGCTCAGCATATACGCCCAGCCATTGTCGGCGTATACGCTCAGCGTATACACCCAGCACATCTAGCGTATACGCCCAGAGTCTACACCCACCTAATACAGTGTATACGCTCAGCGTATACGCTTAGCAGATGTAATATGTTGTACACTTGTAAATTTTACGCCCTTTTTGCACCTAGTCAACGTCCACGTGTCGCCCAACCCGAGTCTAGCGTAACAACTGGTATAAAAACCCAACTTTTCCACTTGTACCAGGGTCAACTGGCAAAACCCCAGAGCATACCAGAGAATAATTATGCTGCGCACCAGAGCTAAAAACCATTTTACGCTGGATAGTCCTGTATGCTGGGCACACAGTCTCTATGCTGCGCCTACAGTGCGAACCAGCTGAGTCATCCCTGCATCCACTGGGGCTTTTCGTCTGCTTTGTGTTCTATCACAACTGCGTTAGACCGGTGCATTGTACTTTCATTCTGTAATACCATTGTTTACAGTTTGCGTTAATTTCCTACATTCTATTTATGCTCATTTATATTTATGCTCTGTTCGCACCTGTTACGCTGTTTACGCTCTCGTTTATGCCTGTTACGCCGTTTACGTATAACCCAATGTATAGCACTTCGGTATACGTTCCGGGAAATCCTTGTCTGATCCGCGTGCGGACCACCCAAGGTACTCTACCTTCGTGCATTCCAGCTCATCCTCAGGCAAAGGTAGGATCTTCTGTGCGTGTTCGGTGATCCCACAATCTCTGTTTCCTTCTAGCTGGAGACTGATGATTTCAGACAGTACAGAAATTGGCACTAGAAGGAGGGCCTCTACCTGAAACTTACTTGCAAGCTTCCCAGCGTTTACGCTGTTGAGCGTTTACGCCGTCGACCACAATCATTCCTGCTAATTTAAACACATTCCAACATTTACGCTACTCCATCCTCAAACTGTCCAGCATATACGCTGATCAGTGTTTACACCGTGTCTGTTACAGTTTTCCCTGCAACATCCCCAGCGTTTACGCTGGTAACCATCCATCACGTTTCACACTGTAGACTTTTCTTATGCCCTACATAAATTTTATGCTGCATATTTTACGCCATAAAATTGTTGACGCTATATCCTTTTACGCTGTAGATGCTATACGCCAACTTTGTCCCTGCTATTCTTTACGCCCTAAATTTGTTTTACGCTGTATCCTGTTTTTACGCTGTGCCCTGACGTTGTACACGCTGTCTAGCGTATACGCTGAACCACTTACGTCGTAGACTCATCTACGCCGACCATATATGCTACGTACATATACGCTGTATACGCTGTCATTATACACTGTTAGCTGAAGCGTATACGTTGTACCTTGCATAGTACATTAATTTCACATTTCTAGAACGTGTCGTATATCCTCAACCAATCATCATGAATCCCGTAAACACCACTACCGCCACTACTCAAGTCACCAACATTATGGACACCACAGCGGTCCAACAGACTGTCGCACAACACCCAGGAGTACAACCCACAGCGGGGCCCCGCCG
>MNCI01001921.1:6857-36669 GCA_015680685.1 Gnetum montanum
TGTAGATGCTCGTAATCAAGTCGTACTTGTCCCATGTTCTAGGAGATAAGGGAGAGAGAATCTAATCGCGATGAGTAGCCGATTCCTTGGCTAGCTGTACACATTCTTCAATGCTCGTAACCAAGTCGTACTCATGCCGTGCTACTAGGAAAGTAGTAAATAACATTAAATAAACCTATCCATGTACTGCAAGGTTTATCCACAAAGCTCTTCTTTATTGCCGTACACAACTTGCGTTCAGGTACAAAGCTGCTCAAATAAAGAACCATTCACTTGGGGGACTCCTACTACAGGCACATGGAAAATATTCTATCTCTGGGGTGATCAATCTGCCAGAGCTTTGCTACTTCTAGCCTAGGATGTCAAATGAGGGGAGTGTTGCCTCTTATTTATAGATTTGGTGGCGGACCATGATATCGCGTACACGATATCGCAGGGGACGACGCGATATCATGTACATGATATCGTAGGGGATGTGATATTGCGGCTTGTGCATACCACATCTCATCATCTGTCAATCTTCGAGATAGTTTCAAGGCTACATCTTTCTATCCCTGGTAGCTAGCTTTGACCACCTCTAATTCTAAGTTTTCCACTTGTAATTTTTGCAATGCATCCTTTCAATCCACAAAATCCTTCTCATATAGTGTGTAAGTTGTTTCTACTTGCTTCTCCAACTCACTTCTAGGATGACCTACTATTAACATGGCAAGGTTGGCATATCTGAGGTTAGCCAACACCATGTATTCTTTCAAATCTTCTCTTTGTAGGTCCTTATTTTTAACTTCTGCTTGGTGGACCATGGCATAACTATCCAAAATGGCCTACCATTCAGAATTTTATGCCACCAAGGAGTTGATGTGCACCTTGGCCATCTTGATTTCCTTCTCATTAATTTCCTTGTACATGCCAACCTCATCTCAGAAGTGTTCTTTTAAATTTTCATGTTTCTTGGCCTCATTATGCCATGCACTAATTTCAATTGTTGTCTTTTGTTGAATAGCATGTACCTCCGCCATAGAGAGGGTTCTATTTTCTCGGGCCAATTGACTCATATCCTGGTTGACCCTCACTAATTGTTCCCTCTACTAGTGGATGCTCTCTTCCAAGATGTCCTTTTGCTTTTCCACTATGGTCAACCAAGCGTTCTCTTTAGCAAGTTGCTTATTTTCTTCTTCAATAATGGTTAATGCCTTCTTATGCACATGAGCTCATGCATCTACAGCAGAGGCATTCCAAACTACCATCTCCTTTTCTTGCTTTGTAGCTGCTCTCTCCTTTTCCAACTTGGTAAGCTCCTCTATTTGAAACTACTCCAGTTGATCTGTTGTAATGAAATAGGTAGGGTCTCGTCATTCAGCACATAGGATAGCCAACTCTTCTTACAATCTTTGCACCTTAGCTTCTACATGCTCTACCCTGACCTCAGCCATGACCAACTTTCCTTTTGTAGTGATGAGGTTCGATTGTACCATAGTGAGATCGCTAGGGATNAAGCAAAACATGTTGAATAGGAGGCCTAATCTTTTAGTATTCATCATGAGGCCCCTGCTACTAGGAAATTGACCCAAGGTGAGGTGTTAAAAGTACCAGCTCTTAAAATAGGGACAACGTCTCAGGTTGCCTCTTGATTGCCTTGTTGCCATTCTAAAAAAGTCCACATTAGCATTGGTCATTGTGGAAATGAACTTCAGCTCATTCATGGAATTTTCTTGTGAAGTAGTGTAGAAAAAACTCAAAGCGTCCCCATTGTGGTTAATCTTATTTGATAGTGGTCAATGGTACCTAGGGGAAGTCTATCAATTCTAGCATAATAAGGATGAAGGCACCACTGTGAATAACTATGGGGTGAATGTCTCTTATGCAATCAAAGATATAGCTACAACTCTTAACCTACCCAATGAAGGGGCCAAAGTTGCTCACCTCTTTACCAAATCTAACCTTGAAATAAAGAGACTATGGCTAAAATAGGTGTATAGAAAAGAGGATAAATCATATCGTGAGATGAACTTGGAAGAAATATCTTACTTCAAGATTAGGACATACCACTTATTCACTACCAAAGGGCTCAATCGCATTTCCACTTATGTGTCTAGAGGAAGTGCCATTCTAATGGGAAAATTTTTAGTTAACCTTCCTCAATACTATTTTAAGAAAATCTAGCAATGATTTGAAGAAACAAAATCAGGGAGACCAACACTTTCATTTTTCTATCTAATTAGAAAGCTATGCAAGCACATGGGAATCTTAGGATATACCAATGATATCCTTTAGAAGGCTCAACACGCTTTCTTTGTAGAGCTCCTCAAAGTTGCAACACCAAGAAAAGATTTTGGTGAGGAGAAATAAGCTAAAGAGGAGGTAGAACCAATAATGGAAATGCAATAAGAGCTAGAGTAGTGCCTACAAGCATAAGCTCTACCACCACCNATTAACCACAATGGGGACGCTTTGAGTTTTTTCTACACTACTTCACAAGAAAATTCCATGAATGAGCTGAAGTTCATTTCCACAATGACCAATGCTAATGTGGACTTTTTTAGAATGGCAACAAGGCAATCAAGAGGCAACCTGAGACGTTGTCCCTATTTTAAGAGCTGGTACTTTTAACACCTCACCTTGGGTCAATTTCCTAGTAGCAGGGGCCTCATGATGAATACTAAAAGATTAGGCCTCCTATTCAACATGTTTTGCTTATTCTCCTTACTAACCATGACCACCACATGGATGCTTAGTGGCTCTCTACAAGGGTTCACCCTAAGCACCTCTTTTTGGGGCCATCTATAATCAAACAAAAACCAAGTGTTACCAAGGTGATGTTTATTATCATTAATTCATTCATACCTTACTCATAACCTTAGTCATTAAGCCCCTTATGCATATGATTGCAAGGTTAGGAAAATTTTCAAGAAAAATCCCCAAAAAGTATCTATCTCTTCTATGACCCATCACAACTAGTTCCTTTTTCATTCTATGTGGCTTAAACTAATGGCTATAGGCTCGAGGGTTACGAAAATTAGACATCTTGGCACTATTGTTAATGATTTTTCATTATAAGTCCTAAGGTTTTTAACATTCTTATCCTTAGAATACCTTCCAGGCAATAGCAAATTTTAACAAATCAACACAAAGTTTGCATGCAAGCATCCCTCCATGACTAAGTGGAACACTCCGGGTTTAGATAGAGTTAAATGGTATGGAAATTAGAGTGTTAGAGAGCTAGATATCACAAGTAGAAGATGGAGAAGTAAAGTTCTAATTCATAAGAAAAAATTACAAAAACTCCCCTAGTGGCAAATGTGTAAAATGAAGTTCATGTTTCAGGGGGTAGACTATATATACTTTTTTTGAGACCTGATGTTGGGTACATGACATCAAGGGCACAACATCGGGTACATAATGTCAAATTCCAAAAAAACTCAATTTTTGGGGCACCAAAGGACATGCAAACTGAAGCTCTGGGTTCGATTAGAAGGTTGAAAGTTAAATTTTTCAATTTGGGTAAGTGGAAAAATGCATTATAGGTACCAAAGATAGGATAAGATGAAGTCTTTAATGGTAAAAGTACAAGAATGAGCAAGAAAAAGATGTTGAAAGTTTGATTATGGGATAGAGTATGTTCATGATAAGGGAAATAATAAAATATAACAATTAAAGTGCATGGAAGGTAAAAAATGATGTGGTCATGTTAGACAAGTACAAATCACAAAAGTTACACAAGTGGATCTTTCCCAAAGTAGGCTCTAGCCTATGATGCCCTTGTGTAACCATGCCTAAAATGCCCATAGGCATTAGAGGAGTCGAATGTAATTCATACTTGTGAAACAAAACACACATGTTAAAACCACCAAATTAAAATCATTACTCTATGTTATACAAAACCACAAGCTATGAACATTCGGACAACAAGATGGAATGGGCCAAAGAAGGGATTGCATAAATTAGGACATGAGGTGTTGTACCACGATCATAATGAAACCTTATGTGTTATTAATGGTTAAATAACCATGTGTCCTTCCTTCCAAGATCTAAACCAAGTCCATACCACATTCAATAACATTGCATTGTTTCATCCCATTGACAAACAACCATAAGACTATCAAAGCTGCAAGGAGTAACATCACTTGGCATTTTGTCCAAAGGAGGAGCATTATTATGGCATACGTTTTTTTTTATGTTTCTGAGAAGTCGCCAACCTTTAGGCATGGATGTATGTCTTTCTAGTGAGACCCACAAAAGTTTATTCAATGTCGATTAAATTTGCTCTTACTCCTAGTTTTTGTTAGATCTACAAGGATATGGTTACAACCTCATTAACATGATAAAACATATGGAAGTATCCAAAGAGAATCCACAAATCCCCTTGATGTCACACCCTTTACATTCTATCTTGGTTCTACACTCATCCCTAGACACAATGGTTATGAAGTTATTTAGAGTTTGGATGACAAAAGAGATTACCATTATGACTAGAGCAAGAACCTCTGATTAATGGAATGGGTGAATGGATGTCATGGTCACAATGTCCAAATAATCAATTTCTTATGATTTGACAACATAGAAAAAAAACCTCACCTCAATGGGCAACATGATCAATAGCAAGATTACATACAAAGAAAATTAAAACAACAACTAGCAAATGTAAAATAGGAAAATAATAAAAAATTGTAAAACAAAAAGATAAAAAACACTTAAAAATCCTAAAGATTAGAATGGGGGGTAACTTGCACAACCAAACATTTGGTCATGGCTAGGATTAATAAGTAGATGAAAAGGATCAATGCATGTATGAAACATTGGAAACCCTTCATGCCCCAACCTCTAGGTGTCTATTGGTGGTGTGGTGGTTGGGTAGAAAAATTTTTGGTCATGAACTTAATTGTTATATGTAGGATGGGCCAAGATATGAGGTGTGTTAACATTATGGATGACTAGCCCACTATTGCATCCTTGAGCATGAGATGCTATGCATGGGTTCGTTTGTCTTCCCCATGTTTGTAGATTCATTGGTTGGATGTTGGATTGGAGTACAGATAGATGGTGGCCCTTGTGTATGGTTGGAGGACATTGGTGTAGATGAGGAAGGTGGTGCACTAGGTTGGCCTTGTGCTAGCTCAGATGATGTAGTGGGCTCACACATGGGTTGCTTTGGCTTATGACCCTTCCTCTAGAAGGGACACTTTCAACATTGTGGTTGGGACCTACTAGTGTTAGCATGTCTTTGCACATTTGCAACACAAGTGACACTCGTTTGTTAATATTGGGATGCTAACCCTTCTTGTGTTCTTGGTGGTGGCATATAAGAAGGTGGATTATGAGAATATTGAGGGTGAGTTGGATGGTAAGAAGCATAAGGTGGTGATCCTTCAGGGGATGTCATGTATTGATGGTACTTGGGAGAGTGATAGTGGCAATTTGAAGTGGAGGATGCCAAACTAGTTGGAGAAACAGGATGTTGAACATAATAACTGTGCATTTTTAGTGGATATGGTTGATGTGGTGGTGGCCTTCCCCACGATTGTGGTTGTTGCCATTGCAGTTCAGGACCATGTTAAGGCTAGTGGTAAGTCCCCCTAGGATGGTACAATTGGTTGTGGAACTGTCTATAATCACAATGTGGAAAAGGAAGTCTCTTGGGCATGTGCTTGTGCACAAATTTTGGATTTAAGGCACCTACCCAATACTCTTGCAGATGCAACAATACAGGGCATCAGCCCTTTGGGTGGTCATATATGTATAGGGCACATCTATCATCTTTTTCTGTAGTGGAGTCTTTAGCCTCACTTTTGTCAGTCACTTTTCTCATCTGCCAAAAAGTGTTCCTAACTATTTCTTGGTTTTGTGTCGTTTGTTGATTGTGATTGCCTAACTTGTGTTGCATAATCTTCTCCATGATCATTTTAATAAGATTTTTTATGTTTTCATTTATCCATTTAGACATCCTATTGAATTTTTCTTTTAGATCATCAAGACTCCTCTATTGACAAGGTTTGTTGCAGAATCACCTTATCGAAAGTGGTTTCATTTTTCTTACCATAAATTTAGACCTCCTCTGATTGAGTCCTAGTGATGTTTTTTGACAGTATCCCATTTACACATTTCTCCTTCTTCTTTTGCCATATGATCTATTATCTCTTTGAATTGATGGGCTTGGAGCTCATATAGTTCCCCTGGGGCACACATCCCAAGGGTCACCCTTGTTTCACTATGAAGCCCACCTACAATGTGGTAAAGTTGCTCTTCCTCAAAGAAACCATGGCTTAGGAATCAATTCAGTAATGCATACTATCTATCTAAGGTTATGTCCAAGGATTCATGTTATTCTTTTTTCCACTCTTGGATTTATCTCCTCAGGTTGGACACTCTTTTATAGGTTTGATATCTTTCATTGAAAAGGTCCAACATTGTAGACCATCGTTGAATTAAGTTTGGTTTCAACAATTGATACCACACTTTGGCTTTATCGATTAGTATCCTAGGAAAGAGCTTAAGCTTTTACCATCCACTTTCAATGTTTTAGTGAGCAAAGGCATCATGGAAGGCTTGTACATGTTGCAGATCTAAATCATAGCCTCCTACAAACTTAGGAAGATTATTCATGTCTAGCTTAGGTAAACAACCTTTTTTTTTCTTGCTTGCAAGATATGTTAATAGCCTTTGTGATATGCATTAGGTCCTTAGTATCCAATAGCGGTTCATCATCATAAAATAAATTGTGAGGGAAATTTCTATGTTCATGGTGACCTCTTTGACTTTTCCCATGGGTTCGATTTCAATTTTTAGTCCAACCCTTTAGTGGAGCTCTATCTCTATACCTATGTTCATCTTTGTTAGAACTAGATGTGGAAGAAGAAGAGGAAGAGGTAGATGAGGAACTATAAGGATTGCCATGGCTTCTATAGTGTTCTTTGGGGTCCTTTGATTTATCATTTCTAGGTTTTGAGGAGGTCTTAGGCCTTGAGGCCTCTCCTAGTTCAGGACCTACGTCATCTTCTCCAAGATTATCTAGCTTAGGTGAATGTAGTCTTTGGGTGTTGTTAGGGTGGTCATGATCATAAGAAACCCCTGCATAAGGCTGATCACTCCAATCTTATTCATTGTATATCTCGTTAGTTCTCCAATGAATGTGTTTGCTATACATCGCATAGTCACTTCCGTGTGAAAGACACATTGTTCTTGGTATGTGTGATTTAATAGTTTTTGAAAGATACATTATTAACACCTTTTACATCAATCTTGTATAATATAACTAATCTAGATAACTAACACCATCCTTAGCAATGGCGCCAATGATGAGTGGCTAGGTACCCCCTATGCTCAACCATATGAATCACAAGCGTTCATGCATGTTCTGATCGAATTTCGTGGATGGGACTAGTTGTGGCATCTAGATCATTATCCTTTGATCATAGTTATGATTTGATGGCATCTAGTGGTAGCTTTGTCACGTATGGTTTAGTCCAAACTGAGGCGTATGATGTTTCCTAACTCTATGCTACTCCTAGTGACAAAAAGAGATAAATTGATTAACTAATGAACAGTGAAAAAAATAAAGCCTAAATTTGCCTATGGCAATGGTATCTGCCCTTAATCATCTGTACACATCTTGGACTTCATGAAGCTACTTTTGGGTTTACTAAGTGTACATCACTAGTTATGCCAAACAATATACCTCTGGGTGACCAAGTATTTCTACTTAAATGCTCATGATTAAGGCATACGCATTCTGCTTAATGATAAAAATAGTAACTAACAATAAATGGAAATGTTTAACTAAGGAAAGCATTAAATAATTAAAACAACAATATTAATCTAAGCGGATGCTGAAATGATGGAAGTAATCTCGATCTTTATTGCTAGTCATGTAACGTGTCCAAGTATGTCACACTCGAACAAAGGTGTCGTACGGTTACAAATATCACACTACGGGCATGCACTGGAAATAATAGAAAGAAAAGAACTAAAAATTAACTATTCTAAGATGTGCAAAAACTCTAAGCCAAAAACTACTACTGCTACTTCTCCTCCTTATCTCATCTGGAAGCCCAAGTGCAGTATTTATAGGCAAGGTCCAGATGAGGCAACGTTGGGTATCTGATGTTGCTTATTAGCCCTGACGTCAGGTACATGACATTAGGACTCTGACATTGCACATCTGATGTTGAGGCCCATCAAATCACATCTCATCAATGCTAAAACAAAAATTTGAGCTTATGCAAAGAGATTTTTGAGCTTTTCCATGAAATTAATATGACAAGGATTGAAACCCTTCAACATGAACACGAAACAATAGAGAAAGTAATTTGAATCTACAAATGGGAAGTGAATTCCATGAAATAGAACATAAAACCACTTCTAAATTCTTTGATTCTTCATTACTAACATGAGAAAACATGTAACTAACTTTAGACACTTGAGAGAACATGAAATTGAAACATAAGTGCAAGAAATATCTAAGAATGCACAAAATGTGAGAAATTATGATAGATATAATTATGAGAACTTGGGAGAAGAACCCATGGAGGGAGATTCAATTTTCAAATTGAAAGAGCCATGCTATAGGAATGTAAGAAAGGAAAAGGGATGAAGCTAGAAGAGCTTCCCCAAGCACTCAAAGCTTACATAAGAATGTTAGAGATTTGGTGGAAGGGAGAGCTTCTATTCTCTTCAACTCAAAATGCAAGACAAGTTACAATGGCAGGGATTCACCCCTATTTATATTTATTTATAGATGATTTTACCTTTTGAAGTATGGGCCACACATGAAGGCTCTTGGTCCCTTCTTGCTATTTTTAGTAATTTTCTCAATCCCTAACCTTCTAACAATCTTTTTCTTCAAACATATATACTTAAAACTCATAATACATCAAACTAAACACACCAACATTAAAATAAAGACTACCATTACTTCTGACTCTACTCAACATCAAAGGAAGTGGATATGGAGGAGTTAGGAGGCATACATTCATACTATTATTGTTTTAAAAAAGTGATGATAGAAACCCATGAGAAAGCTTTATCAAGGACTTATATGGTTTAATAAATGGAATATCCAAAGTATATTCTTTGTTCTAATCTTAACTAAAGTCGCAATTGGTAAAACAAGTAGTATATTACAAACTTTGGGAAAATGTAGAAGGCAAAATATATTTTTATTTGAATAGTATTAGGGAGGCCTTAATTCAAAGGCAACTTATTTATCTATTGTTATTCCTCATTAGTTACGATGTACAATTAGTAGAGCATGAATGGGATCTCATCATTTGAAAGTTAAACAAGTAGATGACAAAAAATTCCTCATGGAAAACAAATATGCTAACTATGCAATACAAATAGTATTGAAGATGAATACCACATTTTCCTGCATTGGAGCACATTAAACAAAGATGGAATGTTGCAATTTAATTTTGGTTGATTTGTTTCAAATATTACCAAGAATACTTCGTAACTTTCTTAATTATGTTTACAAAACTCATAGCATATATATTTCTACTATCCAATAAATCCCAAGGGTTTGCAGATACAATAAAATTTCAGTTTTTATAACTTAGTATTGCCCACCATTATTGAACCTATAACTTGGAGTTTCCAAATCAAAAATCAATAGTCTTACCATTGTCATTTTCTAGGGGAATTTTTGTACTAGATATTTAGAATGCTTATGAGTGTTGGAACCCAAAATAATGTTTACTAACATTAGCCCCAAGAAATATAGTCTAATTTAAACTTTATAACTTAGTGTTACCCACTAAAATGTAGCTTGGAGTTTCTAAATCAAAAGTCTTAAACCCGACTTTGAACATCTAAATCAAAACTCTTATTAACTTTGAAAGATACTTTCCCTTAGCATAAGATCAGCTTTACTTAAATTCTTTTGGCTGAATTCAAAATTAATGTCCACTGATAAAATTAAGAATGAACCTGAAACCTCTTGAGATAAAAGAAGAGATTTATGGTTAATGTAACAGGTTTTGGATGAAACTTACTACAATATCTTCCAATTACATTTTTGGTTTGTAATTTTTTGACCGCTCAGCCCTGCCGGGCAATGGCCAGGGGGCAGTCGTGATTTAGGCATCATGCTCAGGCAGCATTGGATGAAAATTCAGAGATCCGATGGAGCTAATTTTTTTTAAAAAAAGGTCAAAAACTTAAAAGTTAAGGTGATTTACTTTTGTAAACTGAGCCCAAACATAGAATTAATAACAAGTGGTCACCCAGTTATTCTAACTTTTATCGCTACCAAATACTCATTATTAGTGGATTGATTTTTTCATATCTTTATATTTCATGAAAATGTTTGTCCTATGAATCTTCATTTCATTTGATTTCAAAATTATATATTCACTCTACGAGAAGTCTTTTCGCCATCTTTCAAATAAGGACATTTAGAGAATGATCCTTTTGTGCCATCAGCTTTATATGCGTCCCCATTATTATTATTATTATTATTATTATTATATTTTTTTCAACCGCTAAAGAATGCCCAGGGTAAAAATCGATAAAAACAATCCCTCACAGGTACCAGTGCTCATCAAATTTACACCTTAATTAAGTTGTGACACAGTGGATAGCAAGGAACACATGTCACAAGTCGCTGAGCTTTTGCAGATCTTCTGACAGTGATTTGTAGAATGTTGTATGTGGTTTTGAACATTGAGGATGGTGTTTGCAACTTTGGAGTTTGGAAACAATAGAGAGCAAGAGAAATTGAGGAGTTGGTGGATCTCATATGAAAGTGGAGGGTTGCTAAATTCTCTGATTAAAAAATGCTAAAATGTTCGGGAATCAGGATTGCCAAATCCTTCTATGGTATATATTGCAAATATTCTTATACTTCGTGGAGCGTACTCAGATTAAACATTGGATGGACAAGAAGCAAAATATGGAGAAAGAGAATTGTTATAAAAACCAAGAAGACATTTCCCATCATGAGAACGATAATGCAGCATGATTGATCTTATTCAAATCCAAGCCAGCTTAACTGGAACGAAGTTATACAGGACAATGCAAAGATGGGAGCAAGGGGCTGGACTATGCAGAAGTGACATTATTAAGGATGCAATAAATATGATAAGAGAGAAGGTACGAAGATGTCAAAATTTCCCACGATGAAGTATTTATAATTGATGTCGCCATAGGCATCTTGGACACTTTAGAATGGAATTTTTTATGCACTGCTTTTTTGAAATCATGGCAGCATTTAGAAACAAAAGGGAAAGTTATGCTGGTTTCTATATACTTGGTGTCAGCCTCTGTTTTTCTCAGTATAAGATATTTACCTGGAACAATAGTGAATTTTTATATTTGTATTTTAAAAAAGAGGGGAAAGAATTAGACTGGTCCGTAAGGGAAACTGAAATATTCTTCTAAATCCTGGCCAAGTGGACATTGGTGCATGAACCCAATACTACTGCTGCTTTCGAATCGGTCTTATATTTGTGTTGTTGCTGGGGATTTTTGTAGTAACGTTCAGTGTTCACTAATCATTGCTATCCTTCATGACAACTCAACTCTCGAATGGAAGAACAAGTTGCCCTCTCAGAAGTGCTCAGAGCCTTGACCATAGGATCTTACCCAAGTACTGACAGTAAATACAGTGCCCATGGTCTCCATGTTCATGATGATACCATTGATGAGAAATTAAGGTTCATTGCAGTCTATGATGTTCTGAAATCCGAGATTTTGTATGATCCAGATGATGTTCAGTACAGTGGAGAATCTCGGAAATGGTTGGAAAAGGTACACTCCTGCTTTGTTTGGGATGTGATTCCTTGTTTGTGCTTTTCAATTTATCGCTTCAGAATTTGCTCTGGGTTGCATCACTGAGCTCTCTTTCCTTCAAAATTTGTTTTGTTTATTGAATATTTAAGGTAACTTCGTTTGTTTGGTAATAATTTTTTTAAAAAAAGTTAGGAAACATTGTGAATTGAATAGGAAAGATGATTTCAATCAGCAGTTTTGAGTCTTTTGACTATCAACTCTATACTGATTGTCCTTTATAATTTATTTATAGTTTTAGTTTTCCTTTGATTTCACCTTTTTCGGATCACCTGATTTTTTCTGGTCTGCGGTGCATGCTGCTGTGGTAAAAGATGCTGGATTACATGCCTAATTGTAACACCTTGCCCCTGTTTATTTTTTCATATTTGGTATGCATGAGTCTGTTAAGCAATGACCTACTAGTTCTTAAAAAAGAAATTTTTTTTTTTTTTTTTTTTTTGCCAACATTTATTGGAGGAGAATCGTCCACCAGTGGTTTTTTTAAAAAACCATAAACGGAATAATTTGTAAGTTGGAAATTATTGGTATGTGCCAAGTTCTCAGACGAAGTTAATCCCCCTCTCGTTTATGTTGTACCAGGAAAGTAAAACAGAGGTCTTTCTGTAATCAATAGCTTTAAGATCCTAAAAGGTGGGAGGATAATAGGAAATGAGTTTTTTTTCTAGCATCAACGTTCAGGTGGTGCATTGAATGGGTAAGTTCTCCGATTATTAGATTTCCTAACTTTTCAATTTTCAACCATTTTTAGTGCAACTACAATGACTTAAAAAGAAAATCATTAAACTAAAAATTCTTCCGCTTGAAGCATGTTTGATTTTTCATTTTGCAGCTTTGTGCATGTTGTCTGGTTCTGGATGACATCATGGACAATTTCCAAACAGGACGAGGGCAGCCTTGCTGGTTTAGATTATCCAATGTATAAACACTATTTTCTCATGACTTCTGTGACAATTAACTTCTGGTTTTAAACACAAATACACTGCATTCGTTACATATTATGAAAATCAGCCTAATGCTGTATTAATATAATGCAATTTTTACCTTGGGCTCATCAATTTATCATCCTTAGAGATCGGTAACGTCTGACTGCTAGTTTTCCTAATATCCTTAAAAAAATGTCTCTCTACCTTTAGAGTTAGAAAGAGGGCTACTAGACATATAACTAGGTTGACGTAGATGCATATCAAATTGTGCTTAGGCCAATATCTTCATTACCAGATAAAAAGGAAATAGTTAATGAAGGTTTGATTCCAACCATTGCCAACCTTAACTCCCTAAATGATTACCGGCAACTCTTTAAGAAGTGTCTTCCTCATACCACACTCTTTGTTCTCCAACACTTGTTAATGCTATAGGATATTACAATAAGGCAATATCATCATTATTTGTGCCTTGCCCCAACTACAAGAAGGCTCAGTTTAATATTGAATTACCATGATTATTAATATTATGTCCAAAAATTCATATCTAAACCTAGCAATAATCTCTCAACAAGGGTAAGTAGGAATAGTACATAAAAGGGCTAGTATAATGGTGAAAAATATAGTGATTACAATTTTATTGTAATAAAGTTCTACATTCCTTGATCCTAGAGGTTGTGAAAATCAAGGAGTTTCTTAACCTTACTTTTATTATTTGGTTTTTTATTTTTCTTTACTTATTAAACTTATAATTTTTAAATTAGGTAATTGAAATATTTTAGGTAATACAAATGGAAATAAGAATTTGTCTTATTTAAGTAACTAGAAATATGAGTTGCATTTTTTGTAACCCTGATTATGACTGGTGATTAGTGATCGATAGATTTTTAATTCACCTCTTATCATTACCTAAAGATTGAGGTAAGTATTGACATGAAAAATTTATTTTCTCAAAAAAAAAAAAAAATTTCCTTGTATTTTTATTTGTAGAATAAGTGGGAGAATTTTAAATTTCAATCCCTCTTAAAAGAACAAATCAAAGCTTTGTAACATTAAAGCATCAAGAAGGCACTTAAGTAGGTAGAAATAACCTTAACGTGGACTTGTTAGAGGAGGAACAAAAGTTAAGAGGGGCAGTTTGTCATGTTCCTATTTGCAAATGAAACTATTTTGTACCAATGATGGTGTTGCTTTGTAAAAAATGATGTAATTATTGTAAAAGGACACATTGTAATAATAGGCATTTCTTTTAAGGTGACCTTTCAGGGTTTGACCTTAGGTATTTATTCTCGCTATTTAGAGGTCAAACTAGCATGGAGTTGTAGGGTTGGTAAAGGTGAGTAATAAGTGTTTGGTGAAGCAAGACAGAAAGGTGATTGATTATCCCTTTTGATCAAGTACAAGCCTAACCATAGTAACAATGCTAAATTACTTCTAAGGAATAAATGTTAAAGAAAGATAACCCTAAGAAGCCCTTAAAGCATGACCTAGATACATTATTTCTATATTAACAAAATTGCTATTTATTTCCTTTTGCATTTTTCCTATGCATTCATTATATATAATGTCGAATGTTATGTATATTTGACATTTGCCATGATATCTAGGGACAAGATGTTACACTACTAGTTACAGTTACTAATCCAAAATTGGAAATATATCATCTTGATCTTTAATTGAAGCCAAATTCAAGGGATAGACTCCATAAGATCTCTAAACACTAAGAATGTAGGAAAATACAATAGAGAAATGAAAGGTGTTCCTATGCTAGCTCTTCCACCGTTTGAAAATTGAGCTCATGTGAATAAAGAAGTTAGGGTAATGCTAATAACCTACTCAACCAATTAGGTTTCATGGACCTAAATGGCATCAATAATGCCTTAATCCTTTCAATGGATCAAATACCCAAAACTCTTTGGGCTCTTGATGCTTAAAGCCTATCTCTTCTTCAAAACAATTGCCTTCCTCTTCCTTGAAGACTTTGGAACAATAAAGGTAGCCTTCAACTTCTTCATGCTACCCTTCAAGGTTTGATTATCACTTGGCTCATGATAATGGGTCAGATCTGCAACATTAAACATAAAAGACATGCTAATATCATTAGGCATTAGGATCTCAAAAGTATTTTCATTAATTTTATTCTATATTTTAAAAGGCCTCATCTTCCTAGCTTTCATTTGAAGAAATTAATTTCCATCAACTCTTCTTATGCAAATGAATCCATATCAAGTTATCAACTTTAAATTTGGGCTTCTTTTATCCTCAATCTTCTTTTGGAATACAACCTTAGCCTTCTTTACTAACCTATATCTTACTTGAAAATGCAACTGCTTCATATCTTATATAAATTTAATACTCAATTATGTCTTCCCATAAAAATGTTTTACATCTTTTAACATTTTAGAACTAAATCCATAATTTGCCTCAAAAGGACTCTTTCCAATGCTAGAATGAAATGCATTATTATAAGAGCATGGTAAACCACTTGCAGATAAAATTCTCTCAATGGTTTATTGATCTAGTTTTTGAAGAAAAAATTTTTTTGATAGGGAATGATCTGAAAATAAAAAATACTAATATATCTTAGTATGTAGAAACTATGAAGAATTCTAAAGCTTTTGATTTTGATTTACCTAATGATTTATATGAACCCTTATTAAAAGATATCACTGCACAATACATATTTCTATAGATTATTGGATTTGTTTGCCTAAATAAAGGTTTTACACTAGTGATTTAGGAAAATTCTTAAATGCTATGAAATTAATGTTTTACATGTTCACTATTTTTCTGACTGTTTTTTTCCTTGCTGAATTGATGAATTTTGAAATGGTTGAGAAAACATTAGACCTTAAAGTCTTTATGGATCAGGGTAATGCTTTTATTGCTTGAAAATGAAAAGTGGATTTTGATTCATATTCTTCTGATTATTCTAAAATTCCTTATTGGATTGAATTAGAAAATATTTCTCTTATTTTTTAAATTGTTGAAAGTGAAATTATTGGTAGCATTAGCACAATCCTAAAGATAGAGTCAAAAATATTACTAGATGGTATTAAGTGGATACTTTATTTTGTAGAGATTAATTTACAATAAAAGAATATAGAATTAAAACTCAAGGTCGATAATAAGTATTTTTCCAAAAAAATTAGATACCATAATTCATTGTGAAGGTCATGCTATTGGAATTTGTCTTATTCTTAAAAAAAAAACAAAAAACAAAAAACAAAAACAAAAAAGCTATTCATGAGGAAAATTTTTTTTAGAAAATGTAAATAATGGTATTTTTTTGGAATTACAAATGAAATCTTCTTCAACAAGTTCTTAATCTTTTACTAAAGCTTTATATTCTAAAGATGTTAGTAAACTTTTGATATTTAAAAAGAATTCCTTTTTAGAAAAAAAAAAGTTCAGTAAGGACCAACAATAAAAATACTAATGTAGATGAATTTCACTCAGTGCAACATAAAAAAAAGGTTTGCAAATACTACTTTGAATTTAAAAACCTCAAAGATATCTCATTTTCTTTCTACTTCTACTGTTATTCCAAGTATTTTTAATCAATCAATGTTTTTTCACTTATTGGTAACATGGATTGCAAGATAAATGTTGAGCTTAAAAATTCAAGGATGGGGACCTCCTTCCCTAAATCTCAATGTTAGTTTTATCATGGAATGTTCGGGGCCTTTTTGATAGGTCCCAAGTAAAGATTACTTGAGAGTATCTTTTAAATTAGCATTTATATGTAGATTTTCTTTTCTTGCAAGAAATTAAGATTTCAGCTCATGATATTAGTTTTGTTGGTAAATGCATTTTAAGAAATTACATTGTTTTTTTTTTTGGTTACTCATGAAGTTAAAAAAGGAGGTGTTTATATTCTTGTTAATAAAAATTAGATTGGAAAAATTTTGAATTTTGGTTTTGACAATCTTAGAAGAGGTATTTGGATTATTTGTCATAGTGAGAAAGGTGACTTTAGACTTTGTAATGTTTATGCTCCTAATAATTTGAAAGATCAATTAGAGGTTTGGAAATATCTTTTATCTCTACCTAAGGTTCTTTGGATTATTAGAGGTGATTTTAATATGTTTGAAAGTCATTTAGATAAGCTTGGTGGTCTTTCTCCTAATATGTCTTCTCAAGAAAAAGAAGATTGGTGTCATTTTAAAGAAAAATAATTTTTTTTTATGTTAGCACTTTATTCCCATCTCATTCAAATGAGAAGCATTATATTTAGTGTAATTATCAACAAAGAAATGATAGAATTTATTATCAACTTGATAGATTTTACATTTTTAATGTTTCATTTTGTAAGCCTACAAGAAAAGTAGAAATGCATAAAGATGCTATTTTGTCAAATCATTTTCCTATTAGCATTTTTCTCTTTCATATCAATTCTTCATCTTGTGGTAAGCATGAGTTTTTTCATATAAATGTTAATATATTTATAGGATCCATTGGGAAAAATATTTTGAAGTCTTTATGTAATGTAGGTAAAAAAAAGCCTATGAGTATTATTGGTTGGATTGATTGGTGATAACAAACTACTTGTAGAGTTAGAAATTATGCTAGATGATTTGGAAAGCAATTTGCTAAGTATAAGCATCAAGTTAAAAAAGATATTAAAGAATCTATAAAGTAAATGCAAATTATTTTAGATTAAAATCCCTTGATTTTAAAACTCAAAAAGCCTTAACTAAAGCTTATTATGGTAAACAATGTTGGGATACTTTTGAAGCTAAAAGTGCGCTCACTAAAAATCTCATAGGTTGGCTAAAATTTGAACATAAACCATGCAAGGAATTTTTTAAATTTCTAAAAAGTAAGGGTCAAGGACCTAAATTGGAATCACTTTATATAAATGATTCCATCATCAAAAATCCTAAGACTATTAACAATTTTTTGACAAAGTATTTTCTTCTATTTTTTGTATGCATATTCCTTCAAGGCCTTTTGTATGCATATTCCTCATCTTATTATAGAAGTATTCTCGAATTAAAAGTTACACCAAAAGAAATCAAAGTAGCAACCTTTAGTTTAGTAGATAGTAAAACTCTAAGTTTTGATGGTATTCCTATTGAATTCTTTAAGAAGCATTGGGACATCATTGGAGATGATCTCTTGCATGTTTTCCAAAAAGCCATTAAAAAAGTTTCTCTTGGTAAAAATATTAATAAAAATGTGATTCATCTTCTTCCTAAGAATGAAGATCTTCAACATATTGGTAATTGAAGGGCTATTACTCTTCTTAGCAATACTTATAAAATTTTAGCTAAACACATAGCTTGCCCAATTCATAAGGTTATTGAAGATATTATCAAACTTAAGCAAACTAGTTTTGTTAAAGGTAGACATATCTTAAATAATGTTATTACAAGTTAGGAGGGAATGTAGTGGGCTTATGATACTAACCAAGACATTTATTAAATTTTATTATGCCAAAGCTTATGATAAGATTAAATGAAATTTCATTATCTCTTGTCTTTATAAACTATAATGTGCTAATTATTTTATTTGACTTGTCCATATCCTACTCATTGATGCTAATGTTCAAGTTACTACTAAGTTTGGATTACATTACTCCTTTTCTCTTCAATGGTTAGTTCATCAAGGTTGTGCTCTAGCTCCTAATCTTTTATTATTATTGTAGATTTTTTTTACATAATATGCATTATGATCTACAAAGTAATTTCATTAAGGGAATTTCAATTAATGATCAAGATACACAATTACTTAGTATGCAGTTTGTAGATAAATTTTTTTATGATCAACAATTCTCTATAACATATCAATACTCTTTTAGCTAAAATGGACGATTACTACATGTTATCTGGCTCTTGGATCAATCGGCAAAAATCAACTATTTATTGTAATGGCAATATTGATAAGTAGGTTACTCTCAAGCCTTGAAAAATCTTGAAAAATTTTTTTGTTTTCAAAATTTTAGCAATACCTTTTTCTTGGGCTCATTCTAAAACTTCTTATGTGAGAATTGATTGTATTATCAATTGGTTTCTCTGGTCTACTAAGTAACATAGAAAAGGTTTTTTGAGAGTTGTTTGGGATATTTGCACTAGTAGCAAGAAAGATGGAGAACTTAGTCTCATTAACTATTATAACCAAGGTATTTCTCTTGTAGCAAAATGGATTGCAAAGTGTATTAATGAAGATGATGTTTGGATGCTCCTTTTAAGAAATAGACATATGCAAGAAAAACCTAAGAATGATAATAGTTGGTCTTCTAATAACTTTCTTCATTATCTTCTTTTTCCTTAGGCCATTTTTATTCCTAGTTCTCCAATTGTCAAACAAATTTGGAAGACATGGTGCAAGTTTAGTAAATATTGAAATTACAATCATATTACAATTTGAGAAGATATGTTTAAGTAAATTAACCCATGGTGGCTCCTTTCAATGAAAGAGCTTGGGCTAATAAAACATCTAGATTTTTTACTACCTGGAGTAGATTTGGTATCATTGCAGTTTCATGTTTGCGTATGCATGATAGATGGATTACTTGGAATGAAACTTCTAGCATCTATGATTTAAATGGAAAGAGAGAGAAAAAATTAAAAAATCAATTTCTAGTCTTAAGATTTTATTTAAAGTTGACAACAATTTGCATCAAGCTTTTCCAAATATTTTTTGGAAGGATGATAGACATGTTTTTCCTTTTAATTTGAAAGTTGCTTATGACATTATTACAAAGAATGATTTTATTTATAAAAAAATTAATAAGGCCTAAAAAATACAATTATCATCATACTTTTGGATGAAAAAAAATAAATTTGTGTTTTTTTTATGGTGTCTTATTCATTAAGGTCTTTATATAATCACTTTTAAACATATGGGAAATGTTTCTCCTCAACCAAGGATAGTCTCCTATGGGCCCTATTGTTACAAGACCATAACAACTTGCATCTTCTCTCATGAATGTAGAAGGTCTTAATAACCTAGGTCAATCACGTGAAGTGATTGCATGCACTACTAACTATTTTCTAATTGATTAGTTTTTGCTTGGTCCTGCCATGTTAGTGGCTTTTGTTTTGAAAGGACATTTTGTCCCACATGTTTTGAACTTCTTTTAAATAATTAGCTTTTGAATTTTCTTTAAAATGACACACAACAATATTCTAAAAATGCAACATTTTTAATATCTAATCTTGATATATTCTTGTTATATATTCATATGTGAACCCTAGAAATGTTTGGGCTCCGGATGGAGGATAAGAAATTGATACCTTTCAGAATCGGTAAACATTCATGAAGAAAAAAATAAAAAAATAAAAAAAAAACAAAAAATAAAAAACATAACATGTAGCAAAATCACTAAATCCTTTTTGGTTTATCTTTCAGACCGTAAGGTATGTTGTCAATAAAAGATCTGTCCTACAAAATCTTCAAATCAGATCTGTTGTCGAAAATCACCAAATCCGTAATCTGCGTCATAACTAATCGTCTCATCCTAAATCTGCATCATAATGTCCTAGAAAATCTTCAAATCAGATCTGTTATAGACTTTTATAAATCACATAACTATTTTGAAATAATCGTCTCATCATAACTAATCTGGGATCGGGGGTATTTGACAGACCGTTTGAGCAACAGGAACGGAGAAAAATTGTAATAATAATTGGTTGACCCCTGCCATGCCAATGTTGGTACGTTTAGTGCGGAGTTTCCCATCTATAGTTAGAGGAAAAAAGAAAAAAAGGTGGTTCCGACATCCCTAGTTAAAAAAAGAAAAATAGCGCATAACTATTTTTTTTGAAAATGCAAGCTGAACTTCCAGTGCAGCAGGAGGGTTGGAATTTCAAAATCCTAGCAGGCCACACCTTCGACTCTGTTATTTTATAGAGATTGCCGAGAAGCAATGATAAATCCAGCATCATGGGGCCAATATTCGCAACTAGACATCAATTTATTTATGTATTTATTTTATGGGTTCCACAATGGGGATGGATGCAAGGAAAACGCACAAGCAAATGGGAACAGAGGTTGGACATTGCCAAGCTGACGCAGATATCACATCGTTCACGGTACTATCACCAGGATATTGCTATACTGCTCACGGGATCTGAAGAATAATAATAATAATAATAATAAGAACAGAAGTGGAAAACATATGTTTTTTAGTGGGAAGTGAACCAAATTCCAATAAGGAAGCGTATATTTCATGGCTGTCGTTGTAGGCAAACTGTGCGGACATGGAAGTGCTTGAATTCTCCAATATCTGATTTCCTAAAACGATGACAGGGTTTTAAAACAAAAAATGGTGGTAATGAACCAGTGATGGATTTCGTACGCCCTGTATCGTCTGTTTTAGTTCAGTGTGGCAGGCAGGGGTTCGTTGCCAGAAACCGTTAAAATGCATTACCACGTGCGGGAGTTCACTACTCTATCTATTTTGACTGAAAGTTTTGTGTTTCGTTCCTGGGATTGAAGATTGGCCCGTTACACATGAGGTCCATGACTACAGAATCCTCTGCACCTGTTCATGGTAACGATATTTCCAATGGTGTTCATGAGGCTGCTGCCATTGACGACAAATCCAGGTTCACTTTAGTGTACCATGTTCTGAAATCCGAGATTTTGTACGACCCAGCCGTTCAGTACACTGAACACTCCCGGAAATGGGTGGACAAGGTGCACTAATGTGATTTCCTTGTTTGCTGGATTTTGTTGGTTCGGAATTTGTTCTTGGTTGCAGATCTGAGCTTTCTTCCATTCAACACTTGTGTGTGTGTTTTTATTTCTTTGAATTTATAGGTTAGTGGATAAAAACTGTTATTTGAAACCAAAAAGAAAAAACAGAAAAAAAGGAAGGTAGTACTGGTCAGGGGGAGCATTTCAATCAGCAGTTTTGAGTATCATCGCTGGCATAATGACAGTCCTTCATTATAGTCTAGGTTTTTCTTTCATCTGATAATTTCTTTGTTCTTGTCTGCGGTGCATATTGCTGTGGTAAAAAGATGCTGGACTACAATGTGCCTAACGGTGATTCCTTTCCCCCCTTTTATCTCTTTAAATCTTTAGTGCATTGAGCTCTGAAACAATAACCTATTAAAACAGCTTCACCTTGCGTGAACATTGATTGGAAAATCGACCCAAAAAAATTGTTTTATGAAAAACCAAATACATATAATGCGTAGTTTGGAAATATCTGACGTCCACATACAAGTTTATCTTCTCTCGTTTATATTATACCAGGAAAGCTGAACAGAGGTCTTTCAGTAATAGACAGCTATAAGCTCTTAAAAGGTGGAGCGATAACAGGGGATGAATTTTTTCTAGCATCTACGCTTGGGTGGTGTATTGAATGGGTAAGTCCTGCTTTATGTAATTATTGGAACATTTCATAATTTATCACTGACTATTTTTTCAGTGCATTTGCTATTATTCATCAGAAGGCATTAAATCGAAAGCTATTTGCTTCAGCTTGATAAAAAGTTTGATTTTGCAGCTTCAAGCATGTTCTCTGGTTTTGGATGACATCATGGACAATTCCAAAACAAGAAGAGGACAGCCTTGCTGGTTCAGATTACCGAATGTAAGTATCTATTACAGGCACCAATTTTTTATACCTTTTATAACTATTAATACATCTTATTTTTGAGACAAACGATTTGCATTCATTAAATCTTAACAATATCCAACCGATGACTTATTAATATAGGACAAAAATATCCTTCTTTTTAACCTTTGGTTCATCAAATTTTTATCATGATATGCTTATTACCGCAAATTTTAAATGTTTGATTAATCCAACTCTCATGAAGGTTCATTCAACAATCTGAACATCCAAGGGCATGTGAAACTGTCTTTGCAGATGCCTGCAACATGTCAGTACAAATTGTAAAAAATGAAATATTTTATACAGTTAATCCACAAAAGGATATGACACTATTTTTGTACTGTCAACCCTCTCCAAACCGATATCTTCGAAATGGATATCCTGCTTTACTTGATAAAATCTATTCTACCGTACATGTTCAATGTGTTTAAACTGATAATTGTGATAAATAATTACCAATCTTTAAAATTTTGAAGTAGAATTGTTTGCCTGGATGAGCAGATAAAATAAAAAACAGGGAAAATTTTTTTAGTGGGAGAGGTGTAAGCAGGAGTTTTGAATACTTTTGGCAGCAACTATATGTGAGAATTTTGAGTAATGAAAATTTTAATGAGTACTGGACCTTGAAATCTCATAACCTACCATAGCTGGTTTGAAAACCTTCCACCAACTATATTGGCTTGGACAGGTTTGAATGTACTTGGATAGAAGGGCCACTAGCTGATATGTATTTGGCTGACATAAATGCATTTTTAATTGTCCTCGGAGCAATGTCATCATCGCAAAAGAGAGGAAGTACTTAATGAAAGTTTGCTTCCAACCATTGCTAACCTTAACTCCTTAATTGATGATTAGTAATTCTGACCTTCCCATACGGAATTAGCATGATTGTACTTTTTACACCTACCTTATGGTAAAATACTACTTCATAATGTCCTTTGATTTTAAGACATTAGCACTAGAGTGCAACCTTTTACCCCAAGACAGAAATTAATATGAAAGCTCACTTTTTACCGTTTGCCTTTAAATATGGAACATTATTATCTGAGGATAAATTTTCAACTCACAAGCAGATAATGGTTGGAAATGAACTTCAAGATCCCTGCTTGTTTTTTAAATGTTAAAAAGTCACAGGTTAGACTATGAAAAGGAATTCAAAACATTTGTTTTTCCATGTTTAGTTTCTGGCTGTGACTTGCATCTTACAAGACAGTTGCAATTCCAATTGCTGAAATTAAAATATGTTCAATAGATCTCTATGGCTGTAATAAGATGCTTCACTTTCAGTTTTAATTATGAAATACAGCTTATTTGGGTCTACTGGTTTCTTTTACATGTCTCACTAGTGGCAGTGTCACTCAATTTCAGCTCATTAACCTATGAACCAATAAGCTGAAAGTTCAGGCTTTCGGCATATGCTTGGATTAAATGTATCATCGTCTCCTATAGTAACAATACCCTTCACCCATCTCTCATTTCTACTTTATAGTTTCATTTATATATTCTAAACTATATCATTTTTTTCAGCTGGATAACATTGCTATTTTTGATGGAATGTTGATTCACTCTCACATAGGAAGAATTATCAAAAGACACTTTCACACTAAACATTTCTGTGCTGATCTTTCAGATCTGTTCAACGAGGTAAAAATTTTACAAGTTTATTTCAATTCTCAAGTTAATGCTAGTAAGACTTTTTACTTATTAAAGCTAGTTAATGCGAATGCAGGTTGGTTTTCAAACAGCATGTGGACAAATGCTGGATTTAATTACAACTCATGAAAAAGCTAACCCTGCAAAGTGCACATGGCCAACGTATGTACTTATTCTTATATAATATAATACAACATAATATGTTTTTGCAAGATAGGTCAGGCTGTCTAATAAATCATTTAAGTGATTTTGATGCATTATTGCATAAAAATACATGAGAGCTAATTCTTTGGTCCTTGTATGTATCCTTTTAGAGATTTGAAACTTTAAACACAAACCATTAGTTCCCTAATCTCTACAGAAACCATAGTACTCGAGTATGCAACTGCCAGGACTTATTATACATTTTCTATTTTGGAATACTTTTCCATGGATCATGCATTATTGACAGAAAACCACATGCAATAATGTATTTAAGAGTTATTGGTAGAAAATATTTCCATGTTTTCTGACTGGAATTATCTGTGATATTCTTACAGTTATAAAAGGATAGTTAAGTACAAGACTGCTTACTATTCTTTTTATCTCCCGGTGAGTTATGCTTTAGGTTCCATCATGTTAAGTGAACTTAAGTTCAATGGTAAACTTTATAAATGTGGTAGTCTCCCAAATGTGAGGTGATTTTGATAGGTCTGTTTTGTAGGTGGCTTGTGCTCTTGTAATGGCTGGAGAGAATTTAGATGATCATGTAGCTGTTAAGAATATCCTACTGGATATGGGAATTTATTTCCAAATTCAGGTCAGCAGAATCTGCATTCAATTTGGAAATCAATTATGATTTCCCACTACCAATGTGTTTACCCCAATGCAGAAATCACATGCTTCCTTTGTTTTCATTTTCATTTTTGTTTTGCTTTAGGATGATTATCTGGATTGCTTTGCTGATCCTGAACTTCTAGGAAAGGTAACTAAGAAAAGTTGCTGAAATGAATGGTACATTAATATTAGATAACAAGACAAGCATTACGAATTTCCTAAATGTTCATGTAATTATAAATTAGTGATGACTTTTTGTCCTTTGAAATGTTTGCTCTTATAGCAGTTGAACACATAACCTGTATGCTTTGATATGTGCTTGATATTTTGAAATTGCTATATGATTTAACATCTCTATGGTAACGTGTTTACATATTTATTTAATAGTTCAATAGATAAGATTAGTTAAATAAGAACATTTAACTCAAAAGGCATTCGGGAATTATTTGAAGGATAGAGAGTTTAGGCCTTTGCAATGAAGGATGGAGAGTTTTGTGCAATATGTAGAATATTTTACTAAGCAGAATAAATTCATGTTCTTATTCCTCTCTCCATTGCTTTTACAAGATCTGTTTTGCAAGGAATTAGACTTCAATGCTTATGTTTGAGTTTTATTATTAAACTGAAATTTGCAGATTGGAACTGACATTGAGGATTTTAAATGTTCTTGGTTAATAGTACAAGCACTTGAGCAGGCTAATAAAACCCAACTTCGAAGGTTACAGGCAAGAAAGATAATTTCAAATTTCCTTTTCTATTTGTATTTGTAAAATAATGTATAGTATATATTGGACTGTGATTTTGAGTCTTTTTCAGGAAAACTATGGAAAAGATGACCCATATTGTGTTTCTCAAGTCAAGGCTTTATACAAGGAATTAAGACTTCAGGTTTGTGTCATTCTTGCTTCTTCACCATTGGGTGATTTCTTATTTAGTTGTGCATTTTAACTGCCATGGCAATTGTTGGTGGATATTTTAAATTGTTGAATAAAAAAATTACATATAGCAACAAAACTTTTGATGACTAATTTATCCTCATCATTGATTTATCCATTTTCTTCTACAAGTTGATGCAGTTAGTATGTATACAGCTTGTGCTTTTGTGTTGTGCAAATTAGCATTTACTGTGCCAACCTTCTGTAGCTATTTTACCACGGTACCACTCTAAGCCTACCATATTGTCATGAGCTTCTGCTAAATGTTGGTGGGTTCAATGTGTATATAAATTACGAGTCCAGCTAGAATTGGAAGAATTCATCTAGCGAGAAGATATTAAATGTACGTTTTGTTATTATTTATAAATCGGTGAATAAAGCCTTAGAAAGGAGTTAAAGATGAAAGGAATTTTGTTAAGGACTTCTAGCCTTTGTTACAAGATAAATCATAATTAAGTTATGTCAATGTCATGTAATGTATATTTTACCCAGAAAATGAGAATTAAAGACCAATAAGTCATTAAAGGTTTTTTTTTAATGATCTACAGTCTTAACCTTGGGTCACAACACACAGACTTCGTAATATGTAAATCAGCTCTGAACGCAAAAAAATTTCAGTGTTCTTCCAGTTGATTTTCTGTGTGTTGCACAAACAAACAAAAATCAAAACAAACTATTTGCTGAAACATATTTGTGACGAATGACGTTACTGTTTGGATATATGCTTCTAGAATGATAAGCTTTGCTTTTCCTATTTTCCCACACAGGAAGCTTTTACAGAATATGAAAACAGAAGTTACAAGGAGCTTGTTTCTGCTATTGAAGCACAGGATAGTGAGCCGGTACAGGTAACAGATGGATCACATTTAAATAAAATAACATAACATCTTTTAAATTATTTTATTTATAAAATAAGCTCTTGATTTCTGACAGCTTGTGTTGAAGTCATTCTTGAAGAAGATATACAAGAGAAAGAAGTAGTTTTGTTTTGATGCTAATAAATATCATATCGAACTCTTGCATTCATGTATGGCAAGAAGGTATTGAAAGAATGCTTCTGCTCTTCCCTGTTCTATATTTAAAAAATTTGTGCAATCAAAGCGATTAACTCCGATTAACTCACTTTACAATTTGGAAACCAAAGCATCAAAACCAGTGTACGGCAAATGATGCATTTACCCTGTTTTTTTTTTAATTGAAAATATGTTGTAATTTCACGGATATGGCGCTCATATTCAATGAATGCTGTTATATTGTGCTTTTTTGGATACCCAATGATTTCAGATAAATTTCACCCAAAAAAGAAAAAATTTTAAAACGTGATTCTTCTTAAAAACGTGATTCTTCTGTTTCGCGATATGTTAGTTTCTGTTAGCTTCCCTTTATTATGAAGTTGAAAAGCCTGTATCTCTCTTTTTTGAGTTGTGAAAACTTGGGCACCGTTTTACGTCAGAATTTTCACCCACTGATAGGTGCTGGAGCAGGATACAGATAAGATGCTATAGATTGATTTGTACACATTCAAATCACGCCATTCAGCAGGGCTTAAATTTGACAAGACGTAGATGCCTCTTAAGAAGTTTGACATATACCATTTACGCTATAACCTTTCGTATAAAAAAGAAAAAAAAAAAAAAAACTACGCCTTCGCCGAAACAAATCAAGAAATTGAGTTCCTTTAACGGGTACAGTTCACTCCCTATAGTGAGGCTGAACAGCAGATGAGGGATCACTTTATCTAGGGAGGAGATTGATTGTGAATAGCTTTGGTCCTCTTGGGTTGACCCATATGAGTCGGCTCGCAGTAAGGCTTTTACAATAGAGAGGCTTTTGGATTTGGGCAGTAAGAAGAAGCAAAACTTAGGGAAGAGGAAGAATACTCCACGAACCAGGCCTGGAAGCTCTAAGCAGGCTAAACATTTCAGAGGAAGCTCTAAGCAGGCTAAAAATTTCAGGGGAAGCAAGAAACCCAACGATGATAGATGCTATTATGCTTGCAAACAGCAAGCACACTGCAAGTATGTGTGCCCAAATTATTGAGTTTTTGGCAAGGTTGGACACAAGCAGTGTGAGTGCCTAACTAAAGCCCAGACCTCAGCACCCAACTAGCAAGGTAAAAGGAAGAGATAGCACAAGGATGCATGATGCAAAGAAAGGATCTATGCTTTGACAGACCAACTCATTGATGAACAACCCAACGTAATCATGGACAGTGATATTTGTGATTCTCCATTCTTGGTGTTGTTTGACATTGGAGCTAGTCATTCTTTTATGGACTCCAGTCATGAGCCAACTGCAACTTAAACTTGAGTTAAGGTATCCTCCCCGAATGGTTCAGTGAGCCATCTATCTTGGTACATAGAAACATAGGCTAAAAGTGCTTTACCTTCAATTGAAATGGGGATATAGGGGTATCAATGGAGCAATGATTTCATAGTGATGGACTTTAAAGAGTATGATGTGATTCTTGAGATGGATTAGTTCAACTATGAAGGATGTTTTAATTGTTAAAAGAAGACCATCATACTTCAATCTTCTAATAAATCAACAAGTTCAAGAACTTGGAGAAACAAGGTTAGGGGTGTTACATGGTCTCAATGCATGATGTGATTAAAAAGAAATGTAGAATAGATTTGGATAGTTCAAGAGTTCTTGGATGTTACATTCTCACCATATTATGGAGCAAAACAAGGATATAAGGTGTTAAAATCCTTACCCATGAAAGAACTATTTTAATTCAAACAAACAATATGATAATGGGAAATGAATAATAATATTTAAAAAAAGTTATATTACATTAGATCATTGAAGAGTATAAAGAAAAAGCCAATAGTTTTAGGGACGTATTTTTAGGTTTTCATCTTTACAACCAATCCTAAAAAACCAATCATAATTAAAGAGCTTAATAGTAAAGTTGATCAAAGACCAAGTTCTAGCATAAGGCAAAGGCTTTCATTTAAAAAAATTTTCCCCTTAGTTCTAAATTTGAATCATTAAATTCGAGCTTATGATGTACATCAAACAAAGGGGGAAATTTGCATCATGATCATTTATAAATGATAGGTCATAAGTTCAATCACGACTTTAGTAAGTAAGCCAAATTTTAAAGAGAGAGCTTGTTCTAAGAAAAATTAATTTTAAGTTTAATGTTGCTTTTGCTTTAATATTTTCTAAACTTGGAGAAGAGGATAAGCTAATTCGAGCTCCCCAAGGTATTTGAAACATTATATATTCTAAGAGCCTAAGCTATGCATGTGTTTTTGATCAAAAGAGACAAATTTGGCTTATGGTTGGTGAACCATGAGCTTTACTAAGTGATAAATTGAAGATTGGGCAAGTGAAAGGGGAGCTTTATTTATATATGATAATGGAAAATGAATAATAATATTAAAAAATTTACATTACATTAGATCATCGAAAAGAGAGTATAAAGAAAAAGCATAATAGTTTTTAGTATGCGTTTTTAGGTTTTTATCTTTACAACTAATCTTAAAAAACCAACCTTGATTAAAAAGCTTAAAATAAAGTGATAATTTTCATGGTAGAGTATCTAGATGAAAAGGAAATCATCTTGATAAAGTTTAAAGACATATACCAAAAAGGGTTGGTGATTTAAAATATGAAATTGTTGATACAAAGGAGGGTCACCATGTCAGTATTTAAAAAGAAAGCTTTATATAAAAGAAAATGTGAGCTTCACTAGATTTAAGCCTATGCTTAGAATATCTTGAGTTAGAGAAATGATAGTTATATCATCTAGCTTAAAAGATAAATAAATGAGCTAAAGTTTTGCAAGTTATCGCATCACAAAAGGGAAATATTGGCATTGACAAAGGCAACAATTATGTAAGGAAGAATCATTTTATCGAATTTATAAACCTCATAGGGACAATGTATCAATAGTAGGATGATCTTCTTCAAAGACATTTGATGAGTGGTGAGGTACCCCTACACTCAACCATACGAATACGAGCGTGCATGCACGATCCGGTCGAACTTTGCAGACTAAATGCCTTAACGCCACAAGAAACACTTGGGGTTAATCGTTCATTGTCTTCCCAGGCTTGCTTGTATGTGTCACGGTGTATGGTTAAGCAAGTCTGAGGTATGTGATTTTTTTGGTATTTTTC
>MNCI01001921.1:40576-95893 GCA_015680685.1 Gnetum montanum
TAGCCGCTATTTCTGTTGTTAACTTTTGGATCGACAAGGTTTTCCGGTTCACCAACTCTTCAATTGATGACACATCCACCACATCACAGAATTTCACTCCCTTCTTGCGAAGGGAGGGATTGCGGTTGTATTCTTCCACACTTTCTCTCTTCCGTAGCTCACCCTCTTCTTGCGCTACTTGTTCCAACAAGCTTTCAACTTCATGCGCTCTTAGTTGGGAGAGTCTCCCTTGGGTGTAAGTCCCAAGAGCTCTTCTCGTTTCATTTCGTAGCCCATCCACGAAGTGGCGAAATTGATCCCGCTTAGCGTACCCATGGCCCGGGCAACAATGTAGCAGTGTATAATAACAGGCCATGGTAGCATCCAAGGGTTCATGAGTACCTTGTTTCCAGCCTTGGATTTGCTTACGCAAATTGAACACTCTGGAGTACGTCTGATATTTGTTGTTGAACAATTCAAGCATCGTACTCCACCTCCTGATGGTTTCCAGTTCTAAGGACCGGTACCAGCTCACTACTTCTTTAATGAGTGTCCTTGGGAACAACTTAAGCTTCTGCCACTCACTATCAATATTCTGCAAGGCGCAGGCATCGTGGAATGCCTGCAAATGATTTTGCGGATCAGCATTGTATCCCCCTTCAAATTGTGGGATATTGTTCATGTCTAATCGCTTGATCTGACTGTCCTTTAAATGCCTTGTGGGAATCCTAACTGCCTCTGTTATGTTAAGCACACTTTGGGTTGCGAGTAGGGGCTCTTCATGATCATCTATTTCATGACATCTGTGATATCTTTGTGGTGGTTCCCTACTCTCCCTACGTCCTTGCCCTTGTCCTAACTCCTCTCGACCTTCCTGTAGAGGCATTTCATCTTCCTTTTTACTTTTACTCTCTCCGTTATGCTCCTGATGGTTGTGCCTAGATGTAGAAGGAGAGTGTGAATGGTGAGATGAAGGAGAAGAAGAAGGGGATCCATCACCATGGCGATGTTTCTTACCTTCTCTTCGGNACATCATTTTCTAAGAAACCCATTGTGAGGGGTTCCTTGTCTCCTATTTCACTAATGACATGGGGGACCTTGCTCTTCAACAGTGAATGTTGGCTCTCCTGCCTTGCATCCCGAATACGTTGGGCATTTGTGGGATGATAATCCCTTATGTCATAATCATCCAGAACATATTCCACGAGCAGTTCTTGCATGCCAATCTATGCTAAGGCACGAAAAAGCATGTTAGGGGCAGATCTATCTGGGGGTAACATGATGTTACCTTGCAGATCCCTCCATCGCAATTGTTCATCTTGATGGAGAATAAGAGTGAAGTTAGGGACATACTCATCAGGATGAGTATATGTGACCTTAGATTGTTCAGGACCTAGCTGATCTAGGTTATGTGTATGACGCTGACCGTCTCCTGTGTTGCCCTTAGGTGAGTTAATTTCGTGAGAAGAAGCCATCCTAATGGTGTGCTATTTTATCGTTAATTATGTTCTTGATTAACTGATTAACCCGAAGGTTCGTTAAAAGTTGACAACGATGTGAGTGATATCCCTTATGTTCAATTGGCGAAAAAAAACACTTAGTCCCCGGCAACGGCGCCAATGATGAGTGGTGAGGTACCCCTACACTCAACCATATGAATACGAGCGTGCACGCACGATCTGGTCGAACTCTGCAGACTAAATGCCTTAACGCCACAAGCAACACTTGTGGTTAATCGTTCATTGTCTTCCCAAGCTTGCTTGTATGTGTCACGGTGTATGGTTAAGCAAGTCTGAGGTATGTGATTTTTTTGGTATTTTTTAGTTTATCTCCTAAGCTATGAGGGAAAGGGTTGAGAAACTAACTAACTCTAACTAATGTCCTAAGTCTAGATTAACTAGCGTCAGCATCCGTTCCCACTTACCGGACACACCTTGAACTATGCAACTGTGGTTACCAAACGCTAATCATTACTGGGATCACCACACGTAATGCAAGTGCTCGAAGTGGTCGTACTGAGGCACCTATTTAGCCTAAGTGTGATAAGCAGCCGGTTCCTTGGCTAGTCGTACACACCCGTGGGTGCTCGTAGCCAAGTCGTACTTATCACACGTTCTAGCCTAGCGATGAGTAGCTGATTCCTTAACTAGCCGTACACATTGGACTACTACTGGGATTAACAAGCGTAGATCCTGGAATACGCTACTGGGTTACCAAGCAGTCACAATGCTCGTAGTCAAGTCGTACTCACGCGTTGCGACGAGCAGCCGATTCCTTGATTAGCCGTACACATCCGTAGATGCTCGTAATCAAGTCGTACTCGTGCGCACTAGGAAAGCAATAAATAACAATAAAATAAAACCATGTACTGCAAGGTTTATCCAATCAAGTTCGTCTTTATTGCCGTACACAACTTGTGTTCAGGTTACAAAGTTGCTCGAATAAAGAGCCGTTCACTCTAGGACTCCTACTATGGGCACATGGGAAAAATTCTAACTCTGGAGTGTTCAAACTGCCAGAGCTTCGCTACTTCTAGCCAGGATTGGGAAATGAAGGGAGTGCCGCCTCTTATTTATAGATATGACAGCGGACCGCGATATCGCAGGGAAAGACGTGATATCGCGTACGCGATATCGCGGCAGCCGTGATATCGCGTACGCGATATCGTGGCGCTATGCATGTCGCTTCTCATCAACATTTAAATAGCTCTAACAAAAAAAGAAAAAAAAGAAAAAAATCCAGACAGTTAGTACATTAATTGAAAAAGAGATTGATGCACTAACAAAAAGGTAAATAAATGGCACAACTTGGTAGGAAATAAAATTCAAATGCATGGTAGTTTGTATAATGTGGGTAGGAAAAAAATTCAAACTATCTTTATCCTGGGCACTTTTAGATGAAAGATAGATTGGTGCATTAATAAAAAAAAATGTTAGGGCACCAACAAATAAATAAATAATATTTTCTTAGATTACAAGTTCATAACTATAAACTCAAATGATCTAGTTGTGCTATTCTTGTCCAATTTTCCTTAATACAACCAATGTACCTGAAATAATTTTAATATAGGTACACCCTAAGATATATAGTCCAATTAGAACTTTATAACTCATCATTGCCCACCAAAATCAAACCCATAACTTATTGCTTTCATATTAAGAGCCTTACCACTAGGCTAATACCTCATTGTTATGAGTAAAGTATTATTATGAATATGAATTTTGTGTTAAATCATCTATAGGTATAGGTCATGGAGATTATGGGCATGGACATGAACAACCATGGGTCAGAGATAATAGAAATCTAGAATTTTTCTAAAAATTTATGAATATAGTTCATAGAATACGATTTTGAAAACCACAATTAATGTGATGCTATCAAGAATAGCAATTTCAATGAATTTTACAAGTAATAAATTATTTTTCCTTTGTTATTAATCATTATATAATTTTTTTATTACAAACTCATGAAATCTTTACATTATTATCTAATGTCTTTAAATCTTTTTTGTTATTTTCCATACTATTTTGCTACTGTTACTTAGGCTATATCGATTTGTGATATGCTTCTACCATTTAGAAATTCTTCCTTTACAATTGATATATATATATATTATTCTTGATAACGCATAACATTAATAGGAACTATAGGTTTACTAATAGACTAATATTCCTAATAAGCTAAGGTATGTTAACAACATAAATAGTCCTAACAAAATAATAAATAAAGTATTAACTTACAACCCCTAATAAATTAATGAAGTATCTAACAAACTAACATATCTAAGAAGCTAAAGTACATTAAAAACCTAGGGAAGGAATTGTTAGAACTTGAATGAATGATGATGAGTACACTCCAAAGGATATAGCTACCCTTATACTTTAGGAAATTTATAAAGGAATATAACAATGTCTTATGTATAAATCAAATTAACAATGTCTTACCTAACAAGATAATGTGCTAACCATTTGAGTCACTTTTCATTAGTATATAAAAATAAGGTGTTAACCTAGAGGCCTGGGTCTTATCTTGGTAACCCCAGATCACAAGTTTGATTCTACTAGGTAGCACTAACTTATAAACTTCTATAAATCTTGGGATATACCTATGTTTCAATTATTTCAGATCTCAACAACCCCAAACTTATCCTTGATATAAAAACAATGAGGTGTTAGCCTAGTTAAGATTCTCGATTTGGAAACTCTAAGTTATGAGTTTGATTTCAATGGGAAATATTGAGTTATAAAGTTCTATGTGAACTATATATCTTGTGGTGTACCTATGTTTTAATTATTTTGAGCTTTGACAGCCCTACTTATCACTAGTATAATAATCACTAGTATAATAATGAGGTGTTAGCCTTGTAGTAATATTCTTGATTTGAAAACTCCAAGTCATCAGTTTGATCTTGGCAAGCAATGCTGAGTTATAAAGTTCTAATTGTACTATATATTTTGGGGTGTACTTATATTATAATTATTTAAGGCTTCCAACACCCTACTTATCAATGGTACAACCTAAGTAGTCTTAACAAACTAACAAAATAAGAAACTTACATTCTTTGATAAACTAACAAAATACCCAAGAATTTAATTACTCTTGATAAATTAACATTCCTAAGTATATTAACAGCCTATGTAGCATTAGGGGGTATCAAAACCTAAATAATAATCCTAAGCACACCCCATAACATATAGCCAACAAGATTCTTTATAAAAATTATAAAAAAATATAATGACATCTCAAGTGCAACTTGACCTAGTAACTTCTTATCTAACAAGATAATGGGTTAACTACTTGAGCCATATATCATTAACCAAACCTAAGTAGTTTTAACAAATAAATTTATGATCCTAAATAAACTAAGAAAATACCTAGCCATGTATGATCTTAAAAACTTTTATTTCTTAACAAACTAAAACATTAAGAAGCTTAGCATTGCCCACCAAAATCAAAGATACCAAAATAATTGAAATATAGGTATATTCTAAGATATATAGTCTAATTAGAACTTTATAATCAACATTGCCCACTTGAATGGAATCAATGACTTGGAACCTAGAAGAATGATTATAAGTACACCTTAAGACATATATTTAATAATGCACTTTATAAGAATTGTAGAGGAATATTATTACGATGCTTCAAGTGTGATTTGAATTGGTAACCTCTTGCCTAATAATAAACAAAAAATTGCTACAAATAAATAATAATAATAATAAGTTTAAAAAATCATATTTATATAAAACCAAATTTTTGCAAGTTATATAATATAAACAACATTTATCCTCTAAAACATGCAATAATAATAATAATAATAGTAATAATAAAGAACTGATAACCTTATACAAGAATGTTGGAATTGAAAAAATGACTATAAGTATCTCTAAGACATATAGTTAACATAATACATTAAAATAATTATAGATAAATATAATGATGTCTAAAATGTGATTCAAACTAGCAACCTCTTATCTAAAAAGATAATGAGCTAACCAATTAAGCTAACTATCATTAGTAAATCTATAATCTTCTACAACCTTGAACCTATTGTACAACATATACAACCTATCAAATGTATGAAGAGACCTAAAATAATTTTGTCAATTCCTATCCCTAGTAGTGAAACAACTCAACTAGCTTATATGTGTGTTTGTATGTATGAATTGGTTGAGAGAATTTTCTAACTTTTGATTGTTCTTGGAATCCTAACTACTACATAAAGTAAAATTTGTATGTAAACCAATATACTCATGCACCCTCTCTTCCTCTAGGCCCATTCCATTTTTCATATGCTCTCTTGGCCTATTTTGTTCTTTTGATGTTTATTTAGGATGTTTCTAAAATATCAATCTTTGGCATAATAACTAGTGATAGGTAGCTTAAGTGATTAGCTCATTGTCTTATTAGGCAAGAGGTTGTTATTTGGAGTCATACTTGAGGCATCATTATATTACTTTATATGTCTTCAGGTCTTCTTATAGTTATTCATTAGGATTCCAACAGTAATCTCCAAGATAATAAATAATAAGAGTTTAAAAATACCCTCAACAAACATCTAAAGAACAAAATGCAACAATGAGGTGTTAGCCTAATGGTAAGACTCTTAATTTTAAAACTCCAAGTTATATAGGTTCAATTCTAGTAGGTAATGTTGAGGTATAAAGTTCTAATTAGATTATATATCTTAGGGTGTACCTATATCACAATTATTTTAGGATTCCAACACCCCCTAGAGAACAAATTGGATTGAGAGAACATATAGAAAATGAAAAGGGGGTACAGGGAAAGAGGATGCATGAGTACATTGATTTGCATTAAACTTGTTACCTCATCTAGTAGTTGAGCTTCCAAGTGCAATAAAAAATTAAAAGGTATATTTTCCAATTCATATACATACATGCATACATACATTTATTATATGTGTGTATGTATGTATATGCTAGTTAAAGGATAACTTACTAACTTTAAATCTAAGAGGTATGAAAGTGAGTTTTACTTTAGCAAGTAAAAGGTTTGTAGTTTTATAAATCTTGGACGTTTCTTGTGGAGTTATTGTGACAAATTTTTTTTTAGGTGAGGAATGATCTAAAGGATGGAAGTACAAATGTCTCTTAGACTATAGAGATTATAAAGGATATTAAAACTTTTAATTTGTTTTGCCTTATGATTTATATGAATCTTTGTTAAAAGAGATTACTTCTTTATATATATTTTTGAAAATTATTGAACTTATATACCTAATTATGGGTTTTACATTGATGATTTAAGCTATTCTTGAATACTATGAAATTAATATTTTGCATGCCTCGTATTTTTCTAAATCTTTTTTACTTGTTGAATTGATCAATTTTGAAAATGGTTGAGAAATCCTTGGATCTTAAAGTTTTTATGGATTACCACAATACATTTATTGCTTGGGAATTTAAAGAAGATTTTGATTCATATTCTTCTAATTATTTTAAAATTCATTGTCCAATTAAATTGAATAATCTTCATCTTATTTTTCAAAAGTATTGAAAGTGAATTTGTTGGCATCATTGGTATGTCCCTCAAAATAGAGTTAAAAATATTACTAGATTGTGTGCATCATACATGTTATTTTGTAAAGATTGATTTATAATAGAGAAAAACATAATTAAAACTCAAGTCCAGTAATCAGTGTTTTTCTTAGAAAACTACACACTATAAATTGTGAGGATGTTGCAACTGTTGCCATTGTAAAGGCCATGTTATTGAAATCTATCCTATTCTTAATAAATAAGTTATTTATGAGGAAAAAAACTATAAGTTTTTAAAAAGGAAAATAATAGTAATTTTTAGCAAACACAAATGAAATCTTTTTCAACAAGTTCTTAACCTTTTACTAATCCTTTTAAATCTAAAGATGCTAATAAACTCTTGACATCTAAAGACAATTGCTCTTTAGTCTAAGAGACTAATAAGGAAAGTACTAATGTAGATAAATTTTGCTTAGTATAATGAAAAAAGAAGAGAACTATAGATGTTGATTTTAATTCAAAAATCCCCAAGGTATCTCCTCCTCTCTCTATTTCTAGTACTGTTCTAATTATTTTCTTATTAGATAATGCTTTTTCACCTATTAGTGACATGGATTGTGAGACAAATGCCAAGCTTAAGAAATCAGTTACCTAAGATTAAAAATATTTGCTTGAGACCTATTAATTACTGATGAATCATGATTCATTAGGCTCTCATATTGGACCTGCGATATCAAATCCACAATATCGGGTACGCAATATTATGGCTTGGCTAGCGATATCGGATACACGATATCGTGACTCATGTGCAGGCCTATAAATACACATGTAGGTGCACAGAGTGGAGGAGTATTTTAGTTAGAAGTTAGTTTTTATTTTTAGTTCTTCTTGACTTTTTCTCCCAATGCATGCCCTCAGTGTGATGATTGTAATTGTATGGCATCTTTATTCGAGTGTGACGTACTTGGACATGCACATGACCAGAAATAAAGATCGAGATAACTTCATCATTGTAGCATTCACTTAGTTTAATTATTTAATTATTATTCATTGCTTTCTTAATTAATATATCTTTACCCTCCTCTCCTATCCCTATTATTAAACACAGAATGAGTACGACTTAATCATGAGCATTTAAGTGTGACTACATGGTATCCCAATATCGTACCTAGGATATGCACTTGGTAATCCCAATATTAGTCGTACATGAGGTTCAAGATGTGTATAGATGATTAAGGAACAGATGCTCATCACACTTAGGCTATTTTAGAGTCTCTCCCCCTATGTCCTATTAGCTTAACTCTCTCTCCCTTTTCCTCCTAGCTTAATTAAAGTTATTTTCCATTACCTTTAGAAGTAGCACTAGTCTAGGACCACATCATACATCTCACTTTGGACTAAACCATACGTGACAAAGAAAATACTAGTCTAGGTGGAAAGACAACGAACTGCGATCAATGAGTAACTATTTAGATATCACAACGAGCCCATCTGCGGAGTTTGACCAGATTGTGCATGAAACGTTCATATTCGTATGGTTGAGTGTAGGGGTACCTCACTACTCATCATTGACGCCATTGTTGGGGATGGTGCTAGTTATGTAGATTAGTTATATCATATAAGATTGCTGTAACAAGTGTTAACAATATATCCTTTAGAAAAGAAATTAAATTAAATTCAATTAAGTCACATACCACTCATAACAATGTCTCTCTCACAAGACTATGCTAACACCACAACTAGTGAGGCAATTCATTGGAGAACCAACAAATTGTATGATGAAGACACAGTTTGGAGTACTCAAATTTATGTAGGAATTCCATATGTTCATGAGTATCCCAATGATACTCAAGGATTCTTGTCAACCAACTCTAACACCTCTAGTAAGGATGGGACAACCCATAGATCGATGAGGCTTGAAAGGCCTAGGACCTTCTTAATTACTAACAAGAATCTATTAGGGGATGATTGGAAAACATACAAAAGTTAGGACAAGTTTTTCAGTTCTTTCTCTTCCTCTACTCCTTCAACGTTAGATCATGACATAGACGACTATCTTTTAAGGGATTGGCGTAGAACTAAAAATTGAGCTTATAAAGAAAATGAAGAATGCCAACATGAACAAGGACAACATCTTCTCAACTCACAAACTCATAACCTACTTAATGATGATGAAACCCTGCTAGCCATTAAGAGCCTAATGCCTATACAAGAGGCTACTCAAATATCCTGCAGGCATCACAGAGAAAGCCGTCTACCTAGGCTTGATTTAAACAACTTCCCCAAGTTTGCAGGAGGCTATGATTTAGATCCACAATAACATATACAAGCCTTCTGATGAGTAGCTAGGTATCCCTATGCCCAACCATATGAATCACGGGCGTTCACACGTGACTTGGTCGAATTCGGTAGACTGTAAGCACTTAACATACACCAGACTCTAACTAGTGAAAACTTGGGTTAGAACGGTCATTACCTTCCTAATCTCACTTGTGATGTTCTATTTGCTATGGTTAAGTGAGATTAAGGCTAATTATTTTTATAGCTTTTTACTTATCTTTTGGCGGCTAATTAAAGTATGGAAAGTAAAGAATGAACTATTTTCTAATTTAGAATTATCCTAATTTGCATTCTAACTATTTCTAGCATAAGTATCCGATCCCATCTTCCAGGCATGTTCTGAGCATCCCTTAAGCACTTCTGGGTTACCAGATGTTAAGCGTCACTAGGTTTATCAAGCGTTGGGTTTACGTTCGAGATGGTCGTACTTATGGCCTTTACGAACTATGAAGGAATAATAGAGATTAAAATAACAATAAAAAAACTTAAGTAATTAACAAGTAATTAATAAAGCATAAACATATTAAACTACTGAATGCATAAGATGGCTAAGTCCAAATGCTGCAAGGAATGCTTGAAGAGTTCGTCTTTATTGCTGTCATGCCAATGGGCTCAAATACATCAATGCTCAAATAAAGAGCTGAGAACTTATCTTACACTTGCTGCGGGCACTTGGAAAATATTCTATCTCCTGCGGGAACAAATTGAAAGAGCTTCGCTACAACTAACTGAAAGGTACCTAAATGAGGCAGAAGGCCCTCTTATTTATAGGCCGAAATAGGCTCCACGTAAACGGGGCCACGTTGATGCATGGAAGGCTACATCGATGGGGCCACGTCAATGTGGCCAAGTATATGTGGCCCCGTATACGTGGCCTAGTCAATGCATCGAATAATGATACTTCATCATACCCCCACAATTGAGTAAAAACTCGTCCTCGACTTACTCTATAATTTGGAAGGTATGGATTTTTATTTACAATGCACATGACTTGACACACATATGACACACACATGACACAACATTAATTTGACTAAGTGCCCGAGTTACTAGAGAAGGAAAAATTACAAAAATGATGGTGTTTAGAGAAAAAATTGAATACCTCGCTAGTCTTGGAGTCTCTACCATGTAGAATGATGCACAAAATTGTTGAAGAAGGTCACACCGTCCCTAGGGGTAATGGTTTTGATGGACCTTCTTCAGCCTCTGGCCCATGCGTTGGTGGCAGCATAGATGATGGTTGCTCTGCAGTAGCTGCAACTTCTGGAGGCAGCCAGAAAGCCTCTAAGAGAGCCCTCATCTTTTCTTCTTTTCTTCTGGGGTCGTTCATAGTCCAGGAAGCTTCTCCAATGTGTGCTGGAACAGGAACTTCCCAAGGGCAAGGAAACACTAGGAAGAGTTCTTTGAGGTTGACAAACTAGGCTGCGAATTGATTGCGTTCGATGTCAAACGTTCGGATTGATGCCTACAGCTACTGATAGTTATTCATCCTACAGGCCATGTTCTCCGTGACTTTATGTTGTCCTTCAAATCTTGTGTGGAGAACCTCGAGTTCTACGTTTGTTGTTTCCAGCTTCTGCTTTGTTGCTTTGTGCACTTGGAACTCTTCCTCGTATAGGGAATACGAGGCAGCCACTTTTTTTTCCAATTCTAACCGTGGTCTTCTAGCTGTGAGCATAGCCAGGTTTGCATAGCGAAGGTTGGAAAGCTCCATATATTCTTCATCTCCTCAATTTGTAGCTCCTTAAGGAGATTTCAACTTGATTGTAGTCATTCAACCCATCAAAGATAGGTTGCCATACCTCGCCTCCCTCTCAGAACTGCTGGAGCGCTTGGTTCATCTTAGCCTTGGTGACTTGAATATGCTTTTCATTCACCTCCTTCTGCAACCCCACTTGGTCCCTGTAATGATTTTTGGCTTTTTCAAATTTTAGGACCTCATTCTTCCAAGAAGCAATTTCAATTGTAGACTTTTGTCACAACGGCCGAACCTCCTTCATTGAAAGATTTTGATTCTCAGTGGTCAACCTTCTTACATCAGCATTCACCTTGGCTAGTTCTTCCTGCTATTTGTGGATAAAAGTTTTCATGTGTTCATTTTCTACACCAACATTGCGCAGGCGATGAATCTCCATAGTCAATTAGATGTTCTCCTGGTAAACCTCTACCAAGTCCTTGTCTAAATGATATGCTCAAACATATGCCAAGGACTTATCGAAGATCGTTGTCTCTCGCACATCCTCAACGATCTGAAGTTTGAGTTAAAGATGTTGAAAAGCTTCATCTCTGGTGATTACATGGTCAAGGATGGCTGGATTAGCAAGCTAGGCTCTTAATTGGGCTACTTCCATTTCCAAGCATTGACAAGCAACTTAGGTAGCGTCAATTTTCCCTTCCAAAATGAGGCTCTTACCCCTTGCCAAGAGTAACTCTGACTGGGTTGCGGTAATGTTGTCCGAAAGGTCGAAGAAATTTGGAAGCGATTGCCCAATTCCCACCAATCGGTCCAACAACTCCTCATGTTGGGCTGTGTCAATCTTGCTACGTGAAGTTCTGGTAGATGCCTATACATCTTGTAGTCCATGAACATTCGGTACAGGTGCTACTAGTGCATTAAGGGCTGTAGCAATTATGTCAGCAACCACTTCAGCTGTAGTCTCCTATCCCTAGTGCTGCATCACTAGGATTGTTGCCCCTTGATCATCTTCCAAGCATACTAAAAAGGTAGTAGCATTCCCAAAGATTTTAGGAAATAGCTCTCGGGTTGATAATGTTACCTCTTGAACACTAGGATCTGTCCTTACTGGTACTTGCTCTCAGGCTGCAGAGAACATTGGCCTTGCTCTTTGAATTAAGCTAACTGATTGAGCCACTTGCTCAAGGTGGCTCATTACAGGGCGATAGACCGAAGGGTCTTCTCCTCCACCAATCCTACTAGATTGCTCTTGTTGGCTCAAGAGCATTTCCTGGATTTTGCAGATGTGTTTTGCTATGGTTTGTGAACTCGGTTGTGTTGTTTGTGCAGGTGGTGGAGGTGGTTGCTACTCCTCCTCTGTCTGTGTGGTGGCAGGAGTTTTATCCTTTATCATTTCCCACCAAGAGGCAATCAGGGCATGCCAAATTACATCATTGGAGTACCATGCTATCCTTTCCCGTTTGCATAACTTTCAGATTAGGTAGGGAAAGGGAAGAGCTCATCTTCCACGTTTGCTCTCAGCAAACCTCTTTTCAATCTCCAAAAACAATAGATATGGAAGACTCATTGGGAATTTCCCACTCAAGGCAGCACACGCATGGGCGGAGAAGGCTATGATTGTGCTGGGTCTTACCGTTGGGTTCAAGTGATAAGATGTGATCTTTGAGTATACCCTCTCCGCCGTGGTCAGAGAGTCGAATTCCTTGCGTTCTATCCTATAGCACTGTTTGGTCCATTTTTCCTTTACCTTTGGGTTGGCCTATTTTGGAATTTCCACCATATATGCCTTGGTCTCAGGCAATCCCAGAGTCTACGCTATCACCTCTGAAGATTAAGAGACATAAATGTCTTTGATTCTTACTCTAGACCCTGGTTGTCGATTCTTCCAGAAGAGGTAGGTCTCTCCTAAGTATTATTCACCACTGGTTGTGATGATTGGCCACATTGGAGAGTTTTGCAGTTGGAGACTCACTTCTTTTGGCGCATTCTCAAGGAATGGTCCAAAGTTTAGCTCTTGGAGGACCATCCGTTGCACCTTGTGCGGTGTGATAGCATCAAGGCAGGCTTGGGTCAGGGTGACCTCAAGCTATGGTGCTATCCCAGGAGTCTCATCCCCTTGCGATTGCTTGCTGGGGATCTCGTCTTCGGGAATCTGATGGACAGATTCCATGTTAAGTCCTTCGTGGAGGGGACCAGTTGCATGAGAGCCCTCCACTTGCTCTGGTGATTGCATGTCTCATCCCCTTCCCGTTCATGGATGCTTGTCCCTTGGTTGCGATGGTCCTTCACCCCTTGGGTGCCTTGGTTTTGGTGCCATCTTCAAACAACATAATTACTAATTAGATTGTGCACAAGTTGCTCAAAATGGATCTCGTACACTTTCTTGATTTGACTAAGTTATGTTGTTGGCACAGGCATTCCATTAAATTGCCCGAAGTGTTGATTATGGGCTAGAGAAAAAAACAACAAAGGTTAATTTTAGAGTTTTTAAAATAGCTATTTTTGTTTCTTCCCTTAGGACTGCAAAGTTTGAATTAACTAACTTATTAATTAATTATTTAGACTTCACACCCCCACGACTGAGAGTATACCTCCGGGTGCTCAAGAGGGTAAGGATCGGTAGATGCAGACATGCAGTAGAACATAGGTGCATAGGGAAGAGTTGGGCAGAAAAAATGGCAAAATCTCCCCCCAATTTAGATTCCAAATGATGAAAAATGAAAGAGCAATGACCGTATATATAGGGGTTGGGCACTGCGTTGATGGGACCACGTATACATGGCTGCATATATGCAGGGGGCTGCGTATATGGGGCCTCATATACGCAGGGGTGTGCACTCGTTGACCAGCATTGACAACCTAGAAAAAGCCCAAAATGATGAGTCGGAAATGCCAAATTGGGGTGGTTGAAGCATGCGAGAGGCCTGGTCATGGATGAGGACATGAAGAGGATAATTGGGGCTCAAAAGTGAGTCAAAAATAGGAGAACGTGACATAAAAGAACTCCACGGGGAAGAAATCAAGCAATGGTACCCTGAAAATAATCAACCAAGAAATCCAAAGGATGGGAGACTTAACAAGCGGGACCAAGAATAGGTAGGTGGGTCCTCCCCATAGCAAGAAATAGCCTTCGTAGCCCCTACATATCCTCAACACTAGGGTCTGTGGGTTCAAGAAATGTTGTTCGCCAGTTAAGACTCCTACCCCAGAGATCCAGCCAAGGCATGACAAGCCCGTGGGAATCACAATGAACTCACAAAATATAAAATGGACGGTGAGGTGAGTACGGAGAGAAATGGTTGCAGAGAGAGAGACGAGAGAATGGGAATTCTGAGTGTCGGTCAGATGAAACCTCATGTGTAGTTGTAATTAAGTGACCCAGTAGAACCATTCCCGAGTTCAGACCCAAAACCAACCGCTTACAGTGACATCGTAGCAATAGACAAAGCCTCGGCCACCTCCTAAGGAAGCAGGAATGCACCTGCAGAGAACCACCACTCCAGAAAATGTGAGAGAAAGGAAGTGAAATAGGATGAAGTTAGAGAGGACGAAGAAAGTCCCATAACTAGTGCTTGTGGCTTTTGAGAGGTAGTCTAAGGGGTGTGCTTTGAATTCCCCCATTATGATGTCATGATTTTTTTTTTCAATTTTAGGGGAACGACACCATGCAAAGACCCATGCATGTTTGCATGCATTCGACCAAGGGGTGTGCTTTGAATCCTCATGTTTATTTATTTATTTTTTGAATTTTTTAATTTTTTCGGTGAGGACCACAGCATGCAATGTCGAATTGCCAAGAAGCTTCTATGGAGAGAAGAACGTGGAGTGGTAGGAAATTCATAAGGACACAACAGCAACCCAGGGGATAGGGGAGAGCGAAGAATGTTGCATTCCCCATGAAGTCACACCTGATTCAAACCATTGGGCCATCCCTGAGTCTGGGAACTACACAAGTCATACATTGATTACAATGTTTTTAAGTCCAACAGAAGGAAAACCATGGAGTGGGTGAATGGGTCGATGAAGTGGACTCACTGCAAATTTTATGAGTTGAAAATAAACATAAAGTCCAAGGGCAACCATGCAAGGGTGGGAGCCAGTTAACTAGGTGGACTATTACATTACCCATCGTAACGAAAACCATCTGTGCTAGACACCTGATTACAATAAGACGATGCATCAGCGATCACGTAAAAATGAAAAACACACAGAGAAATAAAAAATAGTTAAAGACAGAAGGGAAAACTTAATAAGAATTGGCAAACATATGAACGATGTTGAAAAATAAAAAGTGTAAAATAAAAAAGTACAAACCGGTGAGGGGTGTAGTGAAATGGGTTAGCAGGGACAATGGTCTCCCCCACGACTAAGTGGAAAGGAGGAGACGTGAAAAATGGAGTGTGGTTGACTGGGCGATGATGAGGCAGTTGCACTGGTTGAGTGGAGTTCACGGAAAGGTTTCAGTTTTTGGTGGTTAACTAACTACGTTCTGGTGGGGTCCTCAGGTTTGTGGATAAGCAAGGCACTAGATGGAAAGGTTTTGGAGACAATGTAAGGTCCCTCCCACAGTGTTTGAAACTTGGTCTATTGAGATACATGTGAGGGGTTCCAGTACAAGACCTTGTCTCCACATCTAAATGTGACCTTCCGAATCCTAAGATTGTGTCATTTTTTGTTATAGGCCTTGTGGATCTCATTTGAGGACAGGGCCACTAAGCAATTCTCATCTAGCACACTTAAATGGATGAGTTTTTTACGTTGTGCTAGTGGGAGGTCAAGGCTTAAGTCACTGGTGGTGGATAGTGTGTGAAGTTCAGCCTGAATTGGAAGTGTTGGTAACTTTCCGTACACTAACTCATAGGGAGAGTACCCTATAGGAAGTTTCCAAGTGGAGCAATAGGCCCATAGGGCATCGTTAAGTTTAGTACTCCAATCCCTCCTGTATTTGCTGATGGTTCGGGTAAGGATCTTGGTGATCTCCCTATTGGTGACTTTGACTTGCCCATTGGCTTAGGGGTGATAGGGAGTTGTAAATTTATGGGTGACCCCAAAGTTTTGCATGAGTTTCTAAAAAGTGACACCCATAAAATAAGGACCATTATTAGAAATGAGTGCATGTGGCACTCCAAACCTATTAATGATTTGTTGCTAGATAAATCGTGCAACGGTGTTGGAAGAACAATCGACGATGGCTACCACTTCTACCCACTTTGTATAGTAGTTCATAGCTATGATGATGTATGCCGTTCTATTTGACAAGGGTGTGATGGGCCCCATGAAGTTGATGCCCCAGATGTCGAAGGGCTTTAGTGGTTGGATCCACTATTGAGGTCCCTCCAACCATGCTAACATCCCACCATCTTTTTGGCATCATTCGTAGGAGCGGGTGAACCATTGTGTATCCCTAAAAATTGTGGGCCAATAATACCCTGCAAGAAGGATCTTAATGGCTATGTGACATCTAACATTGTGGCCCCCACAAGGGTCCTCATGAGCATCTTGGAGGACATGCAGTGTATCATCATCAGGGACACACCATCGAACAAGGACATCTGCGCACACCTTGTAAAGGTGGCCATTGGTTTCCATGAAATGCTTGGCCTTATTGAGAAACTATTGTTTCTACCGATGGTTCCATTCCTTTGGCAGCTCCTGGGTTCTGAGGTAGGTGAGGATGTGGTTGAACTAAGGGAATTCCTCGAGCACTTGTGGATTGACTGCACCTACAAAGAGGAGTTCATCTGAAAATTAGTTAGAGAGGGGCTCCTCCTCTTCTATGTCATCCCATCATAACCGAGACAAGTGGTCAGCTACCACATTCTTAGTTCCCTTTTGGTCTACCATGGTGAGATCAAACTCTTGAAGAATCACCAACCATCGAATGATGCGGGGGCTCACTGTTGGTTTGTTCATCAGGAACCGAATAGCACTGTGGTCAGTATGCATGAACGCCTTGTATTCGAGCACATAGTGCTGAAATTTTTCCAAGGTGAACACCACCGCCATCAACTCCTTCTCGGTGGTGGTGTAGTTCAGCTGAGCACCCACAATGCTATGGCTTACACAGTGGATATAATATGGACATTTCTAATCATCACACTATGTAAGCATGGCTCCCAAGGTGTAGTTGGATGCATTCGTCATAATGTGAAAGGGCATGGACCAATCAGGTGCCCATAGAACTAAAGTTTCTACAAGTTTCTATTTCAGTGCTTGGAATGCAGACTCACACTCCTTGGTCTAGATGAACGAAGCATCCTTCTTTGTAAGTTCTACTAATGGCTTGGTGATCATTGAGAAGTTTTCAATGAAGCACCGGTAGTAACCAGTGTGTCCAAGCAATGAATGAACATGTTTGACAGTACTTGGTTGACGGGTGATTCCTTGGATGACCCTAATCTTTTCAGGATTCACGCTAATCCTTGTTTGTGAGATGTGGTGCCCCAACACAATGCCTTCTTGGACCATCAAATGGATTTTTTGCCAATTGAGCCGTAGATTAGTGTCTACACATCTTTTTAGAACCTGCTCAAGATGGTCCAAGGCTTGCTCGAATGTGGCCCCATAGGTAGAGAAGTCATCCATGAAGACTTCTACCCCATTGCTGATTTGTTGCTAGAAGATGCTTAGGACAAGGCGTTGGAACGTAACAAGTGCATTACACAGGCCAAAGAGCATCTTCTTGTATGCGAAAGTCCCCCATGGACTTGTGAATGTTGTTTTGGCCTGGTCCTTAAGTGCTATTTGGATTTGGTTATAACCACTATAACCATCCAAAAAGCTATAATAGCAGTGCCCTGCGATGGTGTCCAACACCTAGTCCACAAATGGGAGTGGAAAGTGATCCTTGAAGGTAGCCATGTTGAGCAATCGGAAATCAATACAAACCCTCCATTTTCCACCTTTCTTTAGCACGATAACGAGTGGGCTAAGCCATTCAATATTGGAAATAGAATAGATGAACCTTGCCTTTAGCAATTGCTTAATTTCATCTTTGATGGCCTGCTTCAATTTGGGGTTCAATCATCTTTGTGGTTGTCGTTGTGGCTTCATGGAGGGCCGATATAGATCCGATGCTGGCAGACCCTGGGATCCACTCCAGTTAACTTAGGATATGACCATGAAAATGTAGCATCCCATTTATTTACCACCTTCAGCAATCTCTTCTTCTATTCAGGAGCAAGGGTGACATTGATAATTACTGGCTTTCCATTTTGCAAAAATGCATATTCCAAGTGAGCCAGTAAAGACTTTAGCTCTAGGGGCTCTTGTTTGAATCTCTCAGGGATTTGCAGCTTCCCCCAATCATCATGATCATCAACAGTGGAGACATATTGATGAACCTTTTCTATTTCATCCATGCTTTCAATGTAGGATTGTACAAGCCCCTTAGACGGTTCCATGCACAATGCGTTGCTAGTAGGATTAGCTGTTAGCCATTGGGTGCCCTTCTGATTAGTGGCTACTACATACAAGAACTGTTGGACAGATGATTCCTCAGTACACTGACTGCATTCTTGAATGGATATCCACTTAGCGGACCATAACTGCTACACATAGTTGCACCCTAAGTCACTATACACGATATATGGAACGTGCTTCTTCTCGATCTTCCCGAAAGGATTTTCCTTTGCAATTTCAAGGGATAGATCTTAGAGTCCTAGTTGTGCATCCACCATGCTTAGCCAGGCTCTTCCCATGATGATTGGGAAGTTCCCCTTGTAGTTCTCCACACGAATGACTAGGCAATGATGAGCGGCTAGGTACCCCTATGCCCAACCATACGAATCACGGGCGTTCACACGTGAGTCGGTTAAATTCTGTAGACTGTAAGCACTTAACATACACCAGACTCTAACCAGCAAAACCTTGGGTTAGAATGGTCGTTGCCTTCCTAATCTCACTTTTGATGTTCTATGTGCTATGGTTAAGTGAGATTAAGGCTAATAATTTTTATAGCTAATTAAAGTATGGAAAGTAAAGAATGAACTATTTTCTAATTTAGAATTATCCTAATTTGCATTCTAACTGTTTCTAGCATAAGTATCTGATCCCATCGTCCAGGCACGTTTTGAGCATCCCCTAAGCACTTCTGGGTTACCATACATTCAACGTCATTGGGTTTACCAAGTGTTGGGTTTACGTTTGAGATGGTCGTACTTATGGCCTTTACGAACTATGAAGGAACAATAGTGATTAAAATAACAATAACAGAAACTTAAGTAATTAAAACATAATTAATAAAGCATAAACATATTAAACTACTAAATGCATAAGATGGCTAAGTCCAAATGCTGCAAGGAATGCTTGAAGAGTTCATCTTTATTACCGTCATGCCAATGGGCTCAGATACATAAATGCTTGAATAAAGAGCCGAGTACTTTTCTTACACCTGCTGCGGGCACTTGGAAAATATTCTATCTTCTACAAGAATAAACTATAAGAGCTTCACTACAACTAACTGAAAGATACCTAAATGAGGTGGAAGACCTTCATATTTATAGGCTGAAATAGGCTTCACGTAAATGGGGCCATGCTGACACGTGGAAGGCTACATCGATGGGGCTGTGTATAAGCGGCCCCATATACGCGGCCTAGTTGACGCATCGACTAATGACACTTCATCATCTTCTATGATGCCTATGTATGGAATAATATCGATAATGGGTGGCAAAAAATTAAGCTCATTCCTATGACACTTTTTGGCCAAGCAAAAGTGCGGTATAGATCCTTAATACCAAAATCAATCTGTAGTTAGCTAACAATGGTAGAACTCTTTACTGAACAATATCAAACCTATGCTAGAGTTTCAGCCTTGAGGAGACAAATCCAAGAATGGAAACAAGGGCAATATGAAACCTTGGACATGACCTTAGAAAGATACTATTCTTTGTTAAACAAATGCCTAGGACATGGATTCTCCAAGGAAAGGCTAATCTATCACATCATGGATGGGCTTCGTAATGAAACATGGGAAACCCTAGGGATCTATGTCGGAGGTCAACTATATGAGGTACAAACCCACCAATTGCAAGAGCTTATTAAGTGGGTAGTAAAATAAGAAGGACAAATGGCTAAATGGGAGAATGTTGTAAGCTCTCAATGGGACCAAAATCTCGAATTAGCAAAGGTCCATAACCATAAAGAGGAGAAATCAACTCACCTTGAGGAACTACAACCATTTCTACCCTTGCCAATGCAACAATCACTAGATGAAATTGAGGCAAAGATTAATAAGATGATGGAATGGGTGCATGGAAAATATGGAGAATATGCGAACAATAGTAGAGGTAAAACTATGCCAAATCAAGAAACAGGACATGACACCATGCAACAATTAGAACAAAGGGTAGAAAATAATAAGAATAAGAACTCAACTACCAAATTCAAATATCAATGTAACATCTATCTGTACAATCACCCCAAAGGCCAATGCCCAATTTTGTCACATTTACATGAGCATTGGGCAGGATTGTTACATCCAGAGTTTGTACAGAAATATCAGGTTCAACCATAGTGGCAAAAGCCCCAGTCATGGGGGAGGCCATCGCCAACCCGACCATATCCTTTGTATGTCCCAACGTCGAATGCTTACTATGTTCAACACCCTGTTTCTCCAACTGGATCATCATCCTCTACTTCGCCTCATCGTTATCATTCTCTAGAATACTATCCACTCATACCCTCTTTGACAAGGTCACCACCTCATGTATCTTACACTTTTCCTTAACAATAATATTATCATCTCCTTCTACATTGCCACCAATTGTACTAGAAGGTTTTGCACCATAGCACCAACCTATGAATGCTACTTGTGCTACTACTATCAACAAAAGTGGAAGCACTCAAAAGTGCCCTTTCTTTAGGCATGGCTATAGAAAGAAGTAGCATGATGCTGAACCTGCTGCATCTTCAACCCAGCGCAAGTTCAATGTTGTGATGCATTCTCTCCTCAAACTCAACACCTTGTGTTATCTTATCAAGGCCACCAATCAATACTCCAACAACTATGTGTCCCAATGAATATAACCATAGAGGGGGACACATTGATCCTTGCATGTCATCTTATGATCAAGGGTGTTATAGTGGGATAGCTCCTTATCCGATGACCCCATCATATAACCTACCCCACTATGTCTATTATGGTTGAGTGTGTAAACCCCAATATGGGTACAATCCAAGCACAACATCAAAAGACATCCAGTGGTTGGGATATGATCGATCCCCAACATTTCCAACATGCATGGATCCACATTTTCCATTTATTATTTCTTTCCATGATCAAAGGTTCAGTTATGAGGGACATCCCCCATTCTAACAAACAAAATTAATAAATGTTTTTCCTTTTCTTTAATTTTACAATTTTTTGTTTTCTAATTTTTTCATCTTTCAATTGGTTGTTTTATATTTTTATTTATTTATTATTTTATTTTTTTAATCTTTTTATGGGTAATCTCATGTATGAATAAAACACTTATGTGACTTGTTGGTTGAGGTGTTGTTCTTTGCTATCAAGTATCAAGTAACTAATTATTTGGATAGCAAGCCCATCACATCCACCCAACCATTCTATTAATAAGAGGTTCTACTCTAGGTATGATGATATTCTTGAAATCATTAAAACTTAAAGTACTTTTGTGCTCATTATACCTAGAGCAAATAAGGATGGACTAAGAGGGAATGACCAGGGTGTGACATCAAGGGGCCTTGTGGATTCTCTTTGGTGAAATTTGTAGAAGTTACCATGCACCCTAGTTGTACTAAGATCCATTTAGATCTAACAAAAAATGGGAGTAAGAGTAATAAAGGCACTTACTCAAGAAAACCAATGCTATTCTAGGAGGTCCCACTAGAAAGATATGCATCCATGCCTGAAGGTAGGTAGCTTCTTTGGATTAAGCATTCAAAAAAAAAAAAGAGTAAGAAGAGTGTGCCAAAGTAGCCACAGAAAAAGGAAAAGAAAAAAATCAAGATCAAAGTGCCATAAAGCAATTCCAAATCATGCCTCCCTTGGACAAAATGCTAAGTGATTGTATGCCTTGCTGTCATGGTGCTCTTATGGTTGTCCATCATCGGATGAAACAATGCGATGTCACTGATTGGAGGGATGGACTTGGTCTTGATTTTAGAGCGATGGGCTAATGACACATTAATCACGTCCTACACTTAAGATTCATTTTGCCCTGGGTCAATTACCTCATGTCCCGACCTCATCAATCCCTTCTACAATTCACCTCATCTCACTGTTCATGTATTTGTGACTCGTGTCTTGTGTAGCATTGAATTCATACCTCATCATGGTGGTATCTACATGTGTGTGGTTTGTGGAGCTATTGTGAATTACATTTAACCCTTCTAGTACCTACGGACATTTTAAGGTGTGGTTATGTGAGGGCATTATAGGTTGGAACTTGCTTTGGGGAGGACCCACTTGTGTGACTTTTGTAATTTGTATTTATTGCACATCATCACATCATTTTATGCCCTCTGAGTACTACATTACCAATTTTATTCTTTCCCTTATCATCCTTCCGGTTTAATCATTCCTATGTACCAAAGCATGTCCTTTTTCCTCATTCGGCTTATGAATTTCATAATCAGATCCTACCCTGTTATACTTTTTGTGCCTTCTGGTCTATTTAATAATACCTTGGACTTTTGACATTGACCTTGAATCCTTCATTTTTGGCCTTGAAATTTCAGAAATTCATAAATTTTTCAAAGTACCCTATTTTAAATAGGCCATGATATCGGGTACACAATATCAGGTTTGACGTGATATCGGGGCTGTGCTATTTTGTACACGATATCGTGTCAACAAAAACTATATATATGGACCCCCCAGTGCATGTCAACATTAGTCTCAATTGTTCATGTAGGGGGATTTTCTCAAATTTTCTTCCACGAATTGCAACTTGTGCACCTCTTGGTCAAACAACCATAACTCGCTCGCTAGCGTTCCGATTCCCATTCCACTTGAACCTACCTAAACCCAAAGTATTTCGCTTAGTCGTGGGGAAGCGTACACTTCGAACCACACATAAAGTTTTTGAAATTCATCATCACCTGAAGGATACTATAAAGGGTAATTGATTATAAAAATAATAAACATATTACCAAAAATAATTTTATCTCCTCACCTACATCGGGAAACTAAATTTTAAAGCCACCTAATTGAATTGGGCCCAATATTAAAACTTTTAAGGGACATTTTCATAAAATTTCCTAACTCTAAATTGCACAGAATAAGAAACAACATTATTTGAGGCAAGAAGTAAGGTATAAAGAAAATCTTGTAAGAAACCTTACTAATGATTGACCTCGTGTGATTGAAGATGGTCCCTAAATGTGGACAACAAGGAGGACCCTCTCAAGGTGTGCCCAAAAGACCAAGGAGAGGAAGAGACCAAGCGTCTCCCAAGGAACATGTAGAGTAGGAGGCACAATCATTCAACATCCATCAAGAGCCTCCTACTGCTATGCAATTGAGACAAGCGGAAGGAGGAACGAATGAAGCACTTGAACATGGACAACATCTCACGTTGTCCCCAAAATATGTACAAGAAATCCACGAAAGATCCACGTTAGTAGCTATGATCATGGAACTAAACTTTAAACCTTTCATGAAGTTCACTCTTGAGGCTATTAGGGACCAACTCAAAGGGTCTCCATTATGGCCCATCTTCTCTGAAAGTGGTGCCTAGTAGTTAGGAGAAACATACCAATTTTGGCATAATAAAGAAGAAGGGACGACAGTTGACATTTGTGGTGTGTCTATAGATTTTTCCACCAAGGCCATTTTGAAAGTGTTAAACCTTCTAAATATAGGGCCAAAAGTTGCTTACTTGTCCACTCGCTCTAATGTTGATGCATGAATAATTTGGTTGGATAGGGTGTATGGCAAAGAGGATAAGACATATGTGGAGTTGAAACTGGAAGAAAGAATATATTTCAAGATTGGCACTTATCACATCTTCCCCACAAAAGGCTTAAATAGAATCTCAACATATGTGGTAAGAGGAAGTTTGATATTGATGGGCAAGGTTAATGCTAACTTTCCCCATCTATATCTCATGGAGATCTTGAGGTGGTTTGAAGAATGCAAGATAGGGAAGGTTACGTTTCCCTTTCCTTGTCTCATCAGGAAGCTGTGTAGGCATGCTGGAATTCTAGGGTACACTAATGATATCCCCAGAAGAGCTCAAAATTCTTCGTTTGCTAAATTACTAAAGCCACTAGCCCAAAGGAAGAGTGCTGGTGAGACACTGAAGCCAGAACAAGAACAGACGGTGGGGCCCACTGAAACTCAAACTATAAGGCCTAACCAACTCCAAAGTACAAGGCCTAGTTAATAGTAAGGAGCAAGGCCTAGCATGAGCCATTGCAACCAATTGCTGCCACCGTCACAGGATTATTGACCATCGATGAGCCATCTCAGGGCCATCACTGAGACAATTAGTTGGGGAAGTCATGATGATGCCAACCTCTTCCATGTCATTGACAATGTCGTACAACCCATAGTTTCTATAGATCACACATAGGGTGAAGTGTCCATTCAAATAGGAGAAGAGGAGACACATTGGTCACAACAAATTTCAGGGAACATTGCGTCCTTCCAGGTGCAACTAGAGACTGGTCAAGGGGCTACAGTAGTGGTCATGCAACACCAAGATGTAGTGGGAGCCATAGAAGTAATCACGGATCACATTAAAGAGTCCTTCAATGTTCCTATTGTGCCATTGGTAGATTTCATAGGAGCACGTGATGCTCAAACCCTAGCCAGTCTCTTGATGACTCCTACAGAGCATGAGGATGTTCTTGATCAATTACTGCAAATAGGACAAGTGATGATGTCTTTGTTTGACATTCCACAAAATGTCACAGCAACGCAATCAGAGCTCATCTCCACCAAAGGAAAGTTGGTCATGTTATAGATTAGGGTCAAGAATGTGAAGGTAGAGTTGGCAAGACTCCAAGAAAGGCTTGTTACCCTGCAAGTTGCACAACAAGATCCATCTCAATTCATTTTCGCAAAGCAGCTAGACACTTTCAGGATAGAATAGCTCAATAAACTATTGGCGGATAATAAAAGAGAGTTGGAGGAGAAGGAGAAGGCTGATTGGGATGCTTCCAAGGCACAAGCGAAAACATATGCGCATGCCAAAGCACTCAAGGCCTTACAAGAAGAAAATAAATAGCTCATCGTGGACAATCTTTGGTTGACCATTGTGAAGAAATAAAAAAATGTTCTCGAAGAAAATTTTGAATAGTTATGAGAAGAGTTGGTCAAGGTCAACCAAGACATAAATTGCTTGGCCAGAAAGAATCGAACCCTCTCAATGGAGGAGGTACGCACAATCCATCATAAGAAGACCATTGAAATAAGCGCATGGAAAAATGAGGCCAAGTGACATGAAAAATTAAAAGAGCATTCTAGAGACCAGGTGGAGATGTATAAGCAAGTCATCGAGAAAGAGATCCATATGGCCAAGGTGCACATTAACACCTTTAGCACTCAACACATTGATTGGAAAGCCATATTGGACACATATGCATTTGTCCACTAGGTAGAGCTCAAAAGTTAGGACTTGAATATCCAGGATCTTACAAAGTACATGGAATTGGCAAACCTACAATATGCCAACCTAGCCATGTTAATAGCAGGACGCCTAAGAATAGAGCTGGAGAAGTAAGTAGCTACCACCTACGCCAAATATGAAATAGAATTTGTGGAACACAAGAACATATTGCAAAGGCTAGAAGTCACAAATGCCCAATTGGAGGTGATTAAGGCTAGCTACCAAGGGTGGAGAGATGTCGTGGTAGACTTGGCTAGATGACTTACAGATTACTAGGACTATAAGGATAAAGCCAAAGCCTATGAGGAGGAATGACGGCTATTTGTGGCCTGGTACGTCAAAGCAAATCAAATGTTTCTACAACTACCATGTCCATTGGAAGTGCCGACTCCATCAAACATTGAAGCATTAGCATGGATGGCATAGGATCCTCAAACCGGAGAGGAAAAGCTCTAGGCACTCCTTTAGAGCCATCAAATCACAAAAACTAGAGCACAAGACAAGGGGAAGTGACCCATGGAGGAGCCACCGCCACTTGGAACCACATTAGTTCCAATAAAATTTTACAATTTTGCAATTTTGTAATTTTGTATTCATGTCCCAATTTTGTTCTATTCAATTCTCCACTATAGCATGAATAATTCCTAGTCAGTCAATAATCCCATACCTATCCACTATGTAATCAATGAAGCTTATTCTCATTTTGTATGACTCAAGGACGAGTTTTCATTCAGTCGTGGGGATATGATGAATCATGATTCATTAGTCTCCAATATCAGACCACGATATTGGATCCACAATATTGGGTACGCGATATCAGATACATGATATTGTGACTCTTGTGTAGGCCTATAAATACACATGTAGGTGCACGAAGTGGAGTCATCTAGTTAGAAGTTAGTTTTCATTTTTAGTTCTTCTCGACCCTTTCTCCTAGTGCATGCCCGCAGTGTGATGATTGTAATTGTATAACACCTTTATTCCAGTGTGACATACTTGGACACGCACATGACTGAAAATAAAGATCGAGATTACTTCATCATTGCAGCATTCACTTAGTTTAATTATATAATTGTTATTCATTTCTTTCTTAATTAATATCTCTTTACCCTCCTCTCCTATCCCTATTATTAAATGCAAAATGAGTATGACTTAATCATGAGTATTTAAGTGTGACTACATGGTATCCCAGTAGCATACCTAGGATATGTGCTTGGTAATCCTAGTAGTAGTTGTACACGAGGTCCAAGATGTGTATGGATGATTAAGGAATGAATGCTCATTGCACCTAGCCTAGTTTAGATTCTCTCCCCCTATGTCCTATTAGCTTAACTCTCTCTCCCTTTTCCTCCTAGCTTAATTAAAGGTATTTTCCATTGCCTCTAGGAGTAGCACTAGTTTAGGACCACATCATACACCTCACTTTGGACTAAACCATACGTGACAAAGCAAATACTAGTCCAGGTGGGAAGATAGTAAACTACGATCAATGAGTAACTATTTAGATATCACAACTAGCTCATTTGTGGAGTTCGACTAGATCGTGTGTGAAACACTCGTATTCGTATGGTTGAGTGTAGGGGTACCTTGCGACTCATCAATTACCTAAACTGGAATTGCTTTATATAAATAATTTCATCATTACATATCCTAACACTATTAACATTTTTTGCAAATTATTTTTCTTATATTTTTCTATTGAAGATGTTAGCAAGAAAACCTCTAAGGCCTATAGTACACATATTCCTCATTTTATAATAGAAATGCATCAAAGTATTCTTGAAGTAGAAACTACAATGGATGAATTCAAAATAGAAAATTTTAATTTAATAGATGGTCAAGATTTAAGATTAGATGGTTTTCCAATTGAATTTTTTTAAGAAGCATTGGAGCATTATTGAAGATGATCTCTTTTATGTTTTCCAAGAAAATATTAAATTTTTTTTCCAAGTAACAATATTAGCAAAAATATAATTCATCTTCTTCCTAAGAATGGAGATCTTTAACATATTGGTACTTAGAGGTCTATTACTCTTCTTAACAACACTTATAAAGTTTTAGCTAAATGCATGGCTTGTTAGATTTGGAAGGTCATATAACATAGCACTAGACTAAAGCAGACATGTTTTGCTATAGGTAAGATATATCTTAAATAACATGATTGCAGCTTACAAGAGAATGCAGTGGACTTTTGATACTAATGAGAATATTGCTTTTGTTAAGTTAGATTATGCTAAAGCTTTTGATAGGATTGAATGAAATTTGATTATTTTTTATCTCTATAAATTGAGATTTGGTTATTATCTTATTTTTCTTATCCATACCTTGCTCATTGATGCTAATGCTCAAGTTGCTACAAATTTAGATTGAGTTCCCCCTTTTCTCTTCAATGAACAATTTGTCATGACCCTCACTATACTCTTATGTATATGATGTTTATGTTTTTGTATGTTGGGAGAGTAGGACAAATTTTTAATTTATGTAGAGACATGCAATTTTATAGATGGTTATATATGCTTGACCTTTGGTTTGGCATGGTTTTTTGTATAGTTTGATATGGCAAGATCTATATATATCAGGTGGTTTGCTCTTGATGTATTTTCATGCATTGTTTTTTGGTTTGTCATGCTTTTGTTGTGTTATTCCTGGTGGTCCTAAACATCACTTCTTCCTAGATAAGTGCAGTAAGGTGGGGTTATATAATGATAAGGTGGGGTTATATAATGATGATGATGAATTGTTTGTCATCATGTTGACTTTGAATAACAATTTATTTAGGGCATAGTGGATGCTTCTTGTTAACAATTATTTACCAATTATTTTCAATAATAACAATGGTAAGTTAAAAAAATTAAAATTAAAATTTACCCATCTTTAAATCTAAAGCCAACAAACATAAGACAAAGAAAATTGCAAATCAAGAATATTGTGTTAACAATTTAACTCAATAAGATAGTAATTAATATTTATTATCACACATTATGCAAGATTAGATCCATCAAAATTAATTGCTCTCTCGCTCTCTTTTGCCATTGTTACAAAAAATGGTTAAAAAAACAAAACAAAATGTTCACAATTGTGGTGAAGAATAACTCATGGACGCAAATTCAGGATATGAGACCCGTTTGCGTAAACAAAGAATAACCTACACGGGTTCTTGGAATAAAGGGTAACCACCCATTTTAAAAATATCTTTGTTGCATAAACTGGTAAAGAAAGGATGACCAACGCCGGCCCTGCCTGGACACGCAGACATGGGCTTTAAAACAATTGAATTCACGCAGAGGCGCAGCCAATGAAATGGGATGGGATGTATTCCTGAATTGATTACTTAATTACCACTCTATAAATAAATAAATACTGACTCGTACGCCTGCCTTACACACCAAAAGCCAGAGCCAAAGCATACGACAGATCAGCGTTCAGTAACAACAATGAGGGGCAGGACTAATAATACTCGTCTTTTCTTTTTTTCGTTATTTGCTTATTATTGTTATTATTATTATATATCAGCTATTTCTTTTGAGATGCCTCCTGCTCTCACTCAACACATTAATAAGGGACACCGCTTGAAGGCACAGGCACAGCCATTGCTTGCATTCAAGTCCAAAATCGAACCTCTTGTTAAATTAGATCTAAAATACAAGAGACTGTCAGGACGCATTCCAGTGTCATTGGCCAATCTCACCTCTTTGCAATTTCTTCATTTCTGTCATAATAATTGGGTAGGAGAAGTTCCTCAGGGCTTGTCAGGATGCAGTGGCCTGGCAATCTCTCTCATCTTCAATATCTTTTCTTGGGATCAGATAATCTACGTGGGCTTATTCCACCAGAGTTGAGAAAACTCCGTGATTTAAGGAACCTCTACATCCATGGATGGATTATATCGTGGGCAGTTTACCAGCAGAGTTTGGTAACCTCACCATGCTTTCAGGCCTGAAGGTGAATACAAGGAATCTGAATGTAAATTTGCAGGTGTTACCAAATCTCACCACAAGCTTGCAATATCTGTCTTTAATCGTAAGCAATTTCAGTGGCAAAATACCAGCGGAAATAGGATCTCTCAAGTCCCTCTCGAATCTCATATTGTCAGGGAGAGTTACAAGCACAAGGCATACCCCAAGAGCTTTTTAAATTATCTCTACTTCGCAGGTTGACATTAGATCACATGCACGTCGGTGGTTAAGTTCCCTACTGCATAGCCAACATGACACAGCTGAGTTATCTGGTCAGTTGCCCGATTATCTAACAAAAATGCAGGGATGGGTGATCTGCAGCTAAGTTACAACAGTTTAGGGATTCATTCTTAACTGGATATCAAATTTCACAAGTTTGCATATTTTAGATTTATCTAGCAACAAATTCAAAGGTAACATATCAGACGCTAAGATACATGGCTGAAGTAAGGGATACTAATGTAATGGAATGGAAGTAGTTTAGAACTGCTGAGGGAATACATGCCGGGTGACAATCATGTGATTGATCTCTCTGCAAATAATTTGATAGGACAAATTCTAAGATCCATTGGAATTTTGAATGGGTCAAAGTTGCTGAATTTATCCCCTAGGAGGTAAAATACCATTAAATATGAGCAATTTAGATGACCTAGACTTGAACTCCAACCAGTTGACAGGGATCATTCCATCAGAGCTGTTGGATTTAACATTTTTGAGTTTACTTAATGTATTCAACAATCTTCTTTGTGGAAGGACTTTAACTGGTGAGCAGTTCAACACATTCGATTAAATTTGTTTTCAAGGTAATAAATGTCTTTGCCACTATTGTCCACAGCATCAATGTCAAGTACCATGAAAAAACACAAAAAATTCAATGTCAATACCAGAGCATGGAAAAACAAAAAAAAAACAAAAAACAAAAAATACAGTGCAAGAACAGGTAAAAGGAGACATGGTTCGATAAAATACAAAATAAGGTGTCAATAGTTGCAGTGGGTTTGGGATTTGGGCTATGGAGGTGTCTGGGCTGTTTACTTTTTATGGAAACCTTTCTAAAAGTTCTTTGGCTACCTGAGCATCTAATAGCAGCTTGCTTCTTGGCAAATATGTGCAATTAATTTGTGAGGGTAGTTGAATGGATGAAAGAGAAGACATATCAAACGGTTGGAGTGCGTCTGGGATTTGCGCTTGCATTGGCTTCCTGGGTATTTAGTACAGCTTCCTGGCAATATTGGTCTAGTGAATGTTTTTTTTTCCCAACTTTCAATATCAACTGTGTACTTTTTTCCACCGTAATGTATGGATTTCAATTCTGCAGGGCAGTTGCTTTGAGTTATTTCTAATTAAGGCCAGCAACCTTAACGTAATAGGGTTTTTTAATAATACCCACTGGTTAGATGTTAGCGCTTTTTAATTTTAAAAGAACATGTGGATATTTTATTCATTTATAGCATTACTGGAATACCATACCGGTGTTCTATAGATGCAAAACTGGTGTTAACTTTAACCATCACAGGGATAATTCCTTGTTGCAGCAGCATGGCTGCAATGTATAACAATTGAACTTGAGTTAATTGACAGTAATTTGGCTACCTTAGACATTAAAGCGTGTGTTGAATTCTGATCAAGTTCAAACTCTTTTCAAATGACAAAAGGAGAGGTAAAAGCTAAAACTGCATTGAAAAGTTAGAAAGGAGGTAAATAAAACGTCTGTAGCACAGTTTGCAGCAGCAATTACCAAAGCCCCTTCTTTTCACTCTATACCAGATTAATTACATTGCATTTAGTGACAATTTATTAAAGCAAAGGGGATTTCTAAAAGAAAAGGGTTTTTCTGAGTGGAAAAACAATGAATTGCTAATTAAATAGCCTGTGATATCTAAATCAAAGGTATAACATATTTGAAAAGCGTTGTACTAGATTTAAATTTTAAAATAACTGTTTACAAACAACATTGTTATGAACTGAAGCAGCAGGTTTAGTTCAGACACGAAAACATTTTATATATGATCTTCTCTAACAAAGATTCAAACGTGACAAATGAGCAATGTTGCAATTGGAAACAATGTAACATAAAATAAAAAAACATTAAATCCATCCATCTTGTAAGTGTTGAAGTAGAGTAAATGCTATTCAATTAAAACTTATGTAATTTTTTAAATATTTGAAATCCACCATCGTCATCTACACTACATCAGGCTATGGCATGTCACAACTAAGCATAACATTTATTGCCATTATTTTTGAAAAACTTTTTATTATCAAAATTTCTCTTAAACACATGCATCTTTGCCAACGTAAAACAACAAACAATTAACAATGATACTCTAGATTCTTCAAGGTCTATGTACTTTTCCATTTAAAAATAAACTTATGATTTTCTTATGCATGAAAATGTTTTAAAATAAAAGTTGCATATGCTATATTAGTTGTGTTTAAGGCCTAAACCATGACTTAACATGGTTATCTTTTAATCATCATTTGTAATGAGTGGTGGGTGGGCTTAATGAATAGGCAAAATGAAACCTTAATGCGCATTTTGTTTTATCTTACTTGAAAACAAAAGGGATTTTGCTTTTAACTTCAAGAAAGTAGCAGTTATTTATCTTTGTTCATTGAGAATATTATATATATGTATATATAAAATTTATATCATAGAAGAAATCTAATAATGAAATATAGCTTCATTTCTTACAATGAAAATAGAATTATAAGAGAAAAATTGTAAAACAAACTTAAAGAGAAAGTTAGACTTAGAATAGAAACTAAAATATACTTAAGACAACTAGAGAGCAACTTGATTAGCTTGGAAAATAAATTCCACTTGATTTGAAATTTTACATGCTTATAGATTGTAGAAATTTTTTTCCAAATATCCTAAGATCATCTCAAAATTCATCAAAACCATGAAGATATCATAGTTCGAAAGTAGGAAAATTTTCAGTTTTCATAGTTGAGTTGCCCCCTTTGTCATGCAGCAATTTTACTTATCATTGCTTCCTGATGAGCGGCAAGGTACCCCTATGCTCAACCATACAAATACGAGCATTTCACGCACAATCCGATCGAATTCCAAGGACTAAGTGCTTATGCACCCTTGTGGAACAAGGAGGGGTTGGTTGATCATTGTCTTCCCAAGCTTACTTGTATGTCACGATTGTATGGTTAAGTAAGCTTGAGGCATATGATTTTTATAGCTTTTATGTTTTTATGTCTTGTGCTAGTAGGGAAGGAGAGAGGTAACTGAGTGACTAATTTAACTTAACTACTCATTAACTAAGTTCTAACTAATTTTAACACTAGCATCCATTCCCACTTACTGTACACATCCTAAACTAGTGCAACACTGCTGGGATTACCAAACACTAATCGTTACGGGGTTATCAAGCGTTACACACATGCTCAAAGTGGGCGTGCTTGTGTAATTTAATGATTTTCTTAATTGATCAAAATGAATTGCTGTGCTAATAATAGAAATGTAAAGTGTATAAAATAAAATAAAATAAAATAAATGCATAAGAAAATAAAATAAAAGAAATGAGTAAGAAAACAAATCTCAAGTGCTGCAAGGATGAATCGAAGAGCTCATCTTTATTTCCATACACAAGGTGTGCTTAGGTACACAATGCTTGAATAAAGATCTGTCCACACTTAGACCTCTTGCTACGGGCACTTGGAAAATACTCTAACTTTCAAACAGACTACAAGAGTTTCACTACTTGATTGCTAAAAGACTTCCTCCCAATTGTGTGCCTGGGCACTGTATTTATAGAATTGGGAGCAACTACTTTAATAATTAGAGTCACCACTCTAATAATTAGAATAACTGCTAAAGTAACCGCTAGAGTAACCACTTTATTAATTATAATAACTATTAAAATAACTGCTAGAGAAACTACTAGAGTAATCGTTAGAGTAACTGCAAGAGTAATCGCTAGAGTAACTGCTTTAATAATTAGAATGACTACTGAAGTAACTGCTCTCATCACTTCCATTTTGAAATTCATCAAAAATCCAATAATTACATGCTCTTAATAGTAGTAATGATATTTTTCAAAATAAAGCATTCATATAGAAATAAAAGTATGTGTGCGAAATAATGTTCTTGATGATGATCTTCAATTTATTTGTCACCATGTTGGTAATAATCTTGTAAGAGATAATAATGTGATAGGTTTTCAACTAGTCATAAGATCATAGCACTTATCCTAGAAAGAAGCTTGATAACTCCTTTTAGTTGGTGAACTAGATTAACAAACTTTTTTCTAAGACAAGTGCCACCATAAAATTATATGCACTTGTCTTAGAAAGAAGTTGATAGGTTTCCATGTCTTTTTTGGTTTTCCTTTAAGTGGCTTTCTTGGAATAGTGATGTAGTAGTCTTTTTTATAGGCTCATTATTTGATCTTCTTTGCACATGTCCAAATCATCTAATCCACCATTCCTATAACTTTTCTAAAATAGAAGCCACTCCAAGTCTTCCTATAATATTCATATTATGTAGTTTATTTCTTCTAGTAATATTCAACATCTATCTAAGCATTTGTATTTCTACCATACTGATTTTTTGTACATGTCTCTTTTATACTCCCTAACATTTACCACCATATAAGATAACAAAATTTATTAGTGTCTTGGAAAATTTTCCCTTCAAGTTTATCGATATTTTTTTATCACATAGAACACCACTTGCCTTTCTTCATTTTGATCATCTTGCCTCAATTCTATTTCTTATATCCTTATTAATTTCACCATTTGATTGAAGGATTGAACCTAGATAGTGTAACCATTTTTAAAGAGAGATTTTTGATCTTGAATTGTTATTTGTATTTCACTATCATTTATGGTATTATTAAAATTTCATTCTATATATTTTGTCTTACATATGCTAATTTTTAAGCCTTTTGATTCTAAAGCATGTCTCCCCTTCTTTAGTTTAGAAGCACTATTATCTTAAGTTGTATCCACCAATACAATATCTTCTACAAATAGCATACACAAAGGGATTTCATCATATTTCCTTTGTTAATTCATCCATAATAATGACACATTTTTGAAATTATTGAAGATGTGTTACAAATGAAAAAGAGAAAAGCATTTACTTTTGATTTTTTTTGAAAATTTATTTTTTCCATGACATTTGCATATAACTGTATGGTGGTACCTGTTGACGTCAACCTCACCCATGCTAAGCACAGGGCCATGATTGATAATATCTTTTCTAAATTTCTGAACAGATAGTCCCTCTAAATCTTTACCATTTCTAAATGTCAATCTCCTAATGACAACATATAGTACCTTCATATAAAAAGGATTCTTATAAAACACATACCATATTCAATGATATTATAGAATTACAATAATCAAAACCTTACATAGTATACATCAACGTAATTATAAATAAATCACAATACTCAAGATGGGTGAGTATGCTTGATAATTTTCACTAAATGTACAAGCATAACCAACGGCAAATTGCTGATTTTATTAGAGATTACATAAATCTAATTTGTAACAAGTATCCATTCTGGAACAGGACACACAGAAGGGACCATTATTTTTGTAGCTTGTCATGATTGGGTAAGATTTTGCTGCTTTTTGTCTTTAACTAATCAGGAAAAGGTCATGTAAATTTTAAGATATTCATGCTTATCATATTTCTGTTTCTATTTTTTCTGATGCTGGAACTAGATCAGTAGCCTTGATATTTTAATCCCCCACAAATTTTCTTTCATGCATCTTAAGCTCAAGTTGGGTATTATGTTCTACCATTTTTTCTTGGGCAGTAAAACACGTAGATCTATGATTGTGGTATGGACCTCTGAATTGGTATTAGTTTCTGAATTGCTCAAGCCACGTAATGGTTGCAGTGGGGATACATAACAGCAGAACATTTCTAAGTCTGATTACCTAACAAAGCAAGCAAATATCAGCAAAGTTAGGAAGCATTTCCTTTGGCACCAGGATTCACCCCAGAGATATGATATCTCTCATATGATCCTCCATTCTATTTGGAGCAGCAAATTAAAGTGCTGAACGGTAGCAGAACGTGGCTGCAGTTACATGGGCCATTACGTAAGGTGGTGGTGCGGTTATTTTAGAACATGGGAAGTGGAGCGTTTTGATAGTTACACGCATATCGCCGGTGGTGGCAGTTACTGTGGCGCACTGCAAATGTGAGTAATGGAGGCAGAACGTGAAACGTAACTGACGCAAAGATGCCCGTGATAATTGCTGGGTGGTGGCCATTCATGGTAGTGGTTGGCCATTGTAGTAGAACATGGGCAATTGCAGCGGCTATAAAAAGGGGGATTTTGGGCTCTTTGTATCCGTTTTGAGGAGCGGCGGCTTTCTCTCCAGAGGCAGCTGTTTCCTCCTTTCTTTTATTTTATTTTACAAGCTATGGGCTGGTCTTGGAGGAAGGTCCAAGGTAGGAGCCATTAGCTCAAAATCAGATCCTTGGGGGGTCTCCTAGTAATAAGAGGAGGGCTCTCTCTCTGTTCCTTTTATCTGCAGCAACGCAAACAGCGCAGCCCACGCGCAGGACATGAAACGTGCCATTTTTTTTAGGATAGTAACTTGTCTCGATGGTGATGGTGCAGATGTGGGTGGATGGTCTTTCTGTCTACAATGGTGCACAAAAGGTGGTAGAAGGTGGCATAGGTTTTGAGTGACCACAATTGTTATCCGGTGTAGTCTACGGTGGGCAGTCTCTCTTTCTCTCTTTATCCTCCTCCTTGCATTCTCTTTTTCTCTGTGGCAGAATGGTGAACAGTCTCTCTCATTCTCTTTGGCTCCTTGGCACGTAGGCAATCTTCCTCTTGCATTGTAGCAACTGTGGCAGCAATGCCAAAGAGGTAGCACCTCCCTACATTAGTCTCTCTTCTTCTTTGTCCCTCTTCAGGCCGTGGTCACAATCTTTCTGCTTAGCTTAGCAGTGGACACCATTAACCAACAACATCAACCAGAAAAAATTTATTCATTTTAGTTACTTGGTGTATTCTTGAATTTTAATTTTAATTTTTAAATTTCCCAATTTTTCAATTTGATTTATTATTTTCAAAAGGCCACATAGCCTTCTCCAACTGAAATTCTCGGGTTTACATACCCATAAGGGAGGTTCCCTAGGCAATAGTATCCTAAAACGAGTTTTCTTTCACAGTGTTGGTGTGTCCAAATTTTATGCATCAATAGTACCATCTTGAGAGCTAAAGATTCAACTTACTATGGGATTACTATAATAATGTCTTTTTGAAACTAAAGTATTCTTATCTAGAAGTTCCCTAATAATTGGTAGAAAAGAACATTGCTCTAGATAGTTGAGACAATTAATGAGTTATTAATTGGCTATTGATCTTTGTCTTGTTTTACCATTAAATTCTCACATGGCTTTCCATTGTTAAAGGGACTATTGAAGTTCATGAATATAAGCTAAAAATTGAATGAACTATTTTTATTTTAAGTGCTCCCTTCTTAGCTAGGAAAATAAGACATGGCTAGATTATGCTTCTTTTGTAGATAATAATAATAATGATCAAGAATAGTAAGGTAGGTTTCTTTTGTGATCAACTCACTATGTACTACTTCAACCTCAATCTTGTCAAACTAGGATTTAGTAAGGTCAACATTAATGAGTACTCTTTAATGGACATTTTTAGAAGCCTTCACAAGATTCTAGGGCTTAGATAGAATTGAGTGAGTTTACGAGCTTATGCAATATGTAATTAAAGAAAAATGAAAAATTTGAAAGTTAATTTGTATATAGAACACATTTTTAAAATTCGTTTCTTATTCAAATTATAAAGCTATAAATGTAAAACTAAATATGAATTGGTAATATTCTAAAAATTTAGAATTGTTTCTGCTTGATGAGTTTAAAGTGAAGAGACAGATGTAACATGATATCATGCTTCGTAAAGTAGAGATGATGTTGTTAGAGGTTGACACTCATAATATTTTCACATCTTCATATGAGAGGTCATTAGCCGAATAAGGTCCCTTTGAGTAAGTTGCAATAGAAATTTTAGCTTCTTTGGAGGTGATTTCAACCATCACATGTTAACCACAAGTGACAGTGAAGTCATGGTCTATAATTTATCAAGTCATGGTGGTTGACCATAGGTCATGGTCAAGTCTTGCTATTTTACCATAAGCCCACTACTTGTCATGGTCTATTAGAAATAGAGAAAAATGAGCTCTAATCATGAGTTGGTTACAAGTCATGGTCAAGTTATAGAAAACATTTTGGCCTTCATGGTATCTTTTGTACTTCAAATTTAGTCCCAGGAGTGGATCCCAAGTTATGAAACTATTGAAATATTAGACCATGTGTGGACCATGAGTTGTGATCTCTATCCATGTGTGATGGTGATGCCATAGTCACTTAAAATATCTCTATTCTTACCATGAATAGTGGTGAGGTTATGATTTTACAGAAAATAAAGAATAGTGCCAAAACAAAAATCTAGAAGAAATCTAAGCAAATATGAGGCTCAAATCTTAATATTAAAAATTAGAAACATGGTTCACAACCTCTAAACATGGCAAGACAAGCTTGAATTAGAAAATGAACATCAAATGAGCCTTCAATTCAACATATGTGTGCAAAATGCACAAAACCCACATAACATACAGAAACCTCTTAAATATTCACCTAATTTAATTCAAATGCTTTTAGAAACATGAGATAAATACAAGGAAAGACTTTCATAAGGTAGAGAATTTGGAACAAGCTTATGCAAAGAGAATTATGAGCTTTTACATGAAATTAATATGAAAGGGGTTGAATGTCACACCCTCAAATTTGACTTAATCCTTTAAATTATTTCTTTTAATTTTTGTGTTTATCCTTCTTTATTATTCATTTTTGCAGTTCATTAATGATCTAAACCAGCAAACCCACTTGAGCATTACACTCTTCTAATCATTTCATCAATTACAACAAAAAGAAAGGGATTAGGAGGCATGATAATGGGAAAAACACACTTGACCCTTATACAACATGGGAAAAAGTATTATAACACCATAAGAGATTCTAGCAATTAGGTTCCTCAATCTACCATTTTCATGTTATACTAGTTACATCATCCCTCTACATCCAATAGTTGTATCCACTTCATTTGCATGGACCATCATGCAAGAAGATTCAACTCTCTCCAAGTAGTTAGATTCACCTTGTTGTTGCCTTCAAGGCATGACTATAGTGGGTCATCATAGCTATGATAAACCATCAAAGCATATTGTTGAATATGTTAACAAAGAATAGACTTATTACACTAGACTCCTAGGTATCCTATGTAACGCTAACACAAATATCTAAAGGCTTATATCCCTCTTGCAACCTTCTCATTTTCAAACACTTTGAAACATCCTCATCATTAGTTGATATCCTGGTAGTATCAAGTGATTATGTTATCAAGTAACCTTGACAAGTTTGCAGTAGTCATGTAGCCGAAGCAGGAAGTACTTGAAACCTAAATTGCATGATAGAGGCCACCACAATTAGCTTTACTACTCCTTTTCAGCTAGGTAACCTGCTGACAATAATCCTAGACCTAATTCAACTTTCCTCCTAGACTAATTAGGTTTGAGTCTTATCTAAGAGTATCCCCAAGTAACTAGGTGTGAGTCTCCCTAAAGAATTGAAAGCTCCTTAGAACCCACAAAGATTGCATGCACATGTTAACTTCCAAGATACCTAACTTAGCCTCACCTATGTTCCATACCATGTTGAGACTAACTGTTGCTAATTTGCTACTTAGCCTTCTACATGTTCCATACCACGTCAAGACTATCTGCTATTGTTGGGGTGACAAGCTTGCATCTTCTACAGTTGTTGCCATATCTAAATTAGTCGTTATCCACCAAGATTTGGCAACTAAGTTAACTCTAGCAACCATAAGACTCATAAAAGGCATCAAGAAGAAACATTAACATTATACTTAACAATGAATTTGAAATAAAGAATAGATCTACTACCTTCTTGAATCAGCAAGATATTTGATGAATCATAATTCATCAGGTTGCGATATTGGACCCCTAATATTGAAGCCTTGATATCAGGTACACAATATCATAGCCAAGTTGTGATATCGGATACATGATATCGTGACTCCTGTGCGGACCTATAAATACACATGTAGGTGCATGAGAAGGGAGTTAGTTTTTTAGCAGTCTTTGGTCTGTTTTAGGAGTTAGTTTAGTTAGAGTCTTTTTGTTATTTTTTTCCTCTCAACCCTTTCTCCTAGTGCATGCTCACAGTGTGATGATTGTAATTGTATGACATCCTTTATTCGAGTATGATGTACTTGGACACACACATAACTGGAAATAAAGATCGAGATTACTTCATCATTGCAGCATCCACTTAGTTTAATTATTTAATTATTGTCTTTGTAGTTAATATCTCTTCACCCTAAACTCCGTAAACACAAAATGAGTACGACTTGATCATGAGCATCTATGTGTGACTACTTGGTATCCCAGTAGCGTGCTCGGGCCATGCGCTTGGTAATCCCAGTGGTAGTCATGCACGAGGCCTAAGATGTGTACGGATGATTAAGGAATGGATGCTCATTGCACTTAGGCTAGTTTAGACTCTCTTCCCCTATCTCCCCTTAGCTTAGCTCCCTCTCTCCCTTTTCCTCTTAGCTTAGTTAAAGTTATTTCCCATTACCTTCAGGAGTAGCATTAGTTTAGGAATATATCATACACCTCACTCTAGACTAAACCATATGTGACAAAGAAATTACTAGTCCATGTGGGAAGATAGTGAATTGCGATCAACGAGTAACTATCTAGATACCACAACTAGCCCATCTGTGGAGTTCAATTGGATCGTGCGTGAAACACGTATTCATATGGTTGAGTGTAGGGGTACCCAGCCACTCATCATTGGCACCATTGCTAAGGAAAGTGCTAGTTATTTAGATTAGCTACATCATACAAGATCGTTGTAACAAAGTATTCATGATACATCTTTTAGAAAAGAAATTAATTTCAATTAAGTCACACACAAATTCACACATAATGTCTCTCTAACAATATTATGATAATGCAACAACTAGTAGGGCAGTTCATTGGAGAAGCAATGAATTATATGATGAAGAAGATGAAGTTTGGAGTACTCAATCTAATGTAGGGGTTTCCTATGAACAAAACAAAGACAACATCGTCCCAACTGATGAACGCATAACCTACCCAGTGACGATGAACCCCTACTGGCCACTACAAGCCTAATGTAAATACAAGAGGCTATTTGAATATCCTATAGGCACCACAAAGAAAGCTTTCTACCTAGGCTTGATTTAAACAACTTTCCCAAGTTTTCAGGAGATGATTTAGATTTGCACCATCATCTACAAGCTTTCCATGATGCCTATGTGTGGAACAACATTGATAATGGATGGAAAAAACTTAAGCTCTTTCCTATGACACTCATTGGCCAAACAAAAGTATGGTATAGGTCATTAAAACCAAAATCAATCCGATGTTGGACAACAATGGTAGAACTCTTTACTAAACAATATCAAACCTATGCAAGAGTGTCAGCCTTGAGGAGACAAATCCAAGAGTGGAAACAAGTGCAACATGAACCCTTGGACATGGCCTTAGAAAGATATCATGCACTATTAAACAACTACCCAGGCCATGGGTTCTTCGAGGAAAGGCTAATGTACCATATCGTAGATGGGCTCTGTAGTGAAATAAAGGAGACCCTAGGGATGTATGCCTGAGGTCAACTATATGAACTCTGAACCCATCAAGTCCAAGAGCTTATTAAGTGGGTAGCAAAAGAAGAAGGAGAAATGTCTAAGTAGGAGAATGTTAAAAAATCTCAACAGGCCCAAAACCTTAAATCAACAAGGGTCCATGATAATGAAGAGGAGAAATCAACTCACCACAAGGAAGTGGAATCATCTTTGCCAGTACTACAATTATTTGATGAAGTTGAGGCAAAGATCAATAATATGATGGAACAGATGTATAAAAAATGTGGAGAATATGCCAACATTATTGGAGGTAGAGTCATGACGAAGCAAAAAATAGGACAAAAAACCCTTTGAAAATCAAAAAGAAGGGTAGAAGAGAATAAGAGCTTGATTACCAATCATACGTATCAATGCAACATTTACGTGTACGATCATCCTAAGGGCCAATGTACAAACTTGTCACATTTACATGAGCATTGGGGAAGAATGTTACATCTAGAGTTCATACAAAAATACTATGTTCAATCATAGTGGCAACAATCCCAGTCGTGTGGGAGGCCACACCCAAACTAGTTATACCCTCCATACCATCCAAACCTAAGTGCTTATCAAGTCCAACATCCTGTTTTTCCAACTAGGTCAACATCCTTTATCTAGTCACATTATTATTCTTCTCCTCAATATTATCAACCCATATCCTCACTAATAGGACCACCACCTTGGGTACTTTACACTTCTCCTCAATTTCAAAATTCCCATCCTTCACCTTCTTCTACATCACCACCAAGTGTTTAAGAATGTTTGCACCATAACACCAACCCACGAATGTTGTGCTAATACTGATAATAGCAGTGGAGAATATCCTCAACATTGAAGACATGCTTTCTTTAGGCATGGCCATAAGAAGGGACAACACAATTCTGAGCTAAGTGCACCTTCCAACCCAACACAAGTCCAACACTATGGTGCAGCTCCCTCCTCCAACCCAACACCTCGTGTTACTTTCTCTAGGCCACCAACCACTACTCCAACAACCATGGGCCCTAATGAATACAACCACCAAGTGAGACAGATCGATCCTCGCATACCATCTTACGGTCAAGGATGCCATAGTGGGTCAACCACTCATTAATTAACTACATCTTTTAAATTGCCCCACTATGCTTACTATAATCAAGTGTGTGAACCCCAATGGGGTAAGTATGAATGGGTCCCAATATTTCCAACATGCAAGGATCCCAATCTTCCATTTATTAATTCTAGCCATGCTCAACTATTTAGTTATGGGGGTATCCCCCATTTTAACAATAGTAGAATTAATAAATGTTTTCCTTTTCTTTAATTTTACAATTTTTTGATTTTTTTTCTTTGTTTTCTAGTTTTTTATCTTTCAATTTATTGTTTTTTATTTTTTTCTTTTTATGAGTAATATCATCTACAAATAAAACACTCATATGGCTTGTTGTTTGATTTGTTGTTCTATGCTATCAAGTCTCAAGTGATTAATTATTTGGACAACGAGCCCTCAACATTCACTCCCCCATTCTATTAATAAGAGGTTCCACTCTGGGTACAATGATATCCATAATCATNAGGGCTCGTTGTCCAAATAATTAATCACTTGAGACTTGATAGCATAGAACAACNGATAAAATGCCAAGTGATCATACTCCTTGCTATCATGGTGCTCTTATGGTTGTCCATCATGGGAAGAAGCAATGCAATGTCATTGATCGAAGGAATGGACTTGGTCCTGATTTTGGAGTGATAGGAAAATGACACACTAATCATGCCTTACATGTAGGATTCATTATGCCCTAAGTTAGTTACCTCATGTTCCAATATCTGCAATCCCTTCTACAATTCACCTCATCTCACTGTTCATGTATTTTTGACTTATGTCTTGTGTTGTATAGAATTCCTACCTCATCATGATGGTATTTACAATGTATGTGTTTTGTGGCATCAGTGTAGATTACATTTAACCTTTCTAATGCATACAGACATTGTAAGGTGTGGTTACGCAAGGGCATTATAGGTTGGAACCTGCTTTGGGGAGGATCCACTTGCATGACTTTCATAATTTTTACTTGTTGCACATCACCATCCCATTATATTACACCTTCCCCATATTACAATATTCTTTCCCTTACCATTATCCTTCCTATAAATGTTCCTATGTACCAATACATGTCTTATTTCCTCATACTCTTCATGAACTTTACTTCTAGAATTTACACCATTATACTTTTTTTGTGCCTTCCAATCTAATCGACATTACCTTGGACCCTTTACATCGATCTAAAGTCCTTAATTTCTAATATAAAATTTTGAAAAATTTATTAGATATACCAAATCCCTAAATTGCGGTAGGCTACGATATCGGGTTCCTGATATCACGTCCAACACGATATCGAGGCTATGCTATCACATACGTGATATCACGTCCTATTACCCTATAAATATGGATCCCCTAGTGCACATCCACATCATTTGTACTGTTCACACGGGGTACTTTTTAAAATTTTCTTCTATGACTTGTGACTTGTGGATCTCTCAATCTATCAGTCATCACTCGCTTGCTTGCACTCTGATTTTCATTTCATTTGGACCTATTTGAACCTGGAGTGTTCAACTTAGTCATGGGGGAGGGGTACATGCTGAATTGGGCATAAATTTTTCAAAATTCATTATCACCCAAAGGACATTATCAAGGGTAATTAGTTATAAGAGCCAAAAAAAATTTTATCTCCTCATTTATACTAGGGAATTAAAACTCTGAGGGTACCTAGGTAAAGAGGGCCAAATACTAAAACCTTTTGGGGACATTTTCATAAAAATTCCTAAATTAAATTCACATAGAATAAGAATGAACTCATTAAGGCAAGAATTAAGGTATAACTTAACTTTGGTAAGAAACCTTAATAATGATTGGCCCCATGTGATTGCAGATGGCCCCAAAGCGTGGTCAACAAGAAGGTCCATCTTAAGGTGTGGCCAAGTGACCTATGAGAGGTGAAAGCCAACATGCAGAGTAGAAGGAGAAATTGTTCAGTATCCATCAAGAGGCCCCTACCACTATACAATTAGGGCATGTAGAAGGAGGAGCTACTGTAGTGCATGAACAAGGAAAACACCTCACGTTGCCCCCGGAGTGTGTTCAAGCTATGCGTGAAAGGTCCACATCAGTTGCAGTGATTGTGGAATTAAACTTTGGACCCTTCACGGAATTCTCTCCTGAGGCCATTAGGGGCCACCTTAAAGGGTCTTCATTATGGCTTGTCCTCTCCAAAACTGGTACCTAGTACTTAGGAGAAATGTACCAATTTTGGCACAATAACGAAGAAGGCACCATAGTTGACATTTATGGTGTGTCTGTTGATTTTTCCACCAAAGCCATTTATGAAGTGCAATATTGATGGGAAAGGTTAATGATAACCTACCTCATCTATATCTCATGGAGATCTTAAGGTAGTTTGAAGAACACAAGATAGGGAAGTTTGCATTACCCTTTCCTTGTCTGATCAGGAAGCTGTGCAAGCGTGCTGGTATTCGGGGATACACCAATGATGTCCTCAGAAGAGCCCAAAATGCTTCGTACGTAGAATTGTTGAAGCCACTAGCTATAAGGAAAAGTGCTGGTGAGATGTTGAAGCTAAAACAAGAGCAAGAACAGATGGTGGGGCCCACAGTAACTCAACTTGCAGGGCCTAGACAACTTCCAAGCATAGGACCTAGTCAACAACAAGAAGCAGGGTCCAACACGAGCCAACGAGATCAACCACCACCACCACCACCATAGGATTACCAACCATCGATGAGCCATCTCAAGGCCATTGCTGAGATAGTCAGTTGGGGAAGTCGTGATGATGCAAATCTCTTCCACATCATCAATGATACCGTACGACCCACTATCTCTATAGAATGCGCACAGGGCTAGGTGTCCATTTAGACAGGAGGAGGGGAGAATCATTGATCACAACATATTTTAGGGAACACTACATCCTTTTAGGTGCGATTAGAGACTGGTGAAGGGGCCACAGTAGTGGTCATGCAGCACTAGGATGCAATGGGAGCCATAGAGGTGGTCACAGACCAGATGAAAGAATCTTTTAACATCCTTGTTGTGCCACTGGTAGATTTCACAGGAGCACAAGATGCTCAAACTCTGGTCGATCCCTCAATAACTCCTATGGAGCATGAGGATGTGAATGATCAATTTCTGCAAATAGGAAAAGTGATGATGTCCTTGTTTGACATCCCATATGATGTTATGATAGCATAATTAGACCTACTCTCCACCAAAGGGAAGCTGGTCATGACAGAGATAGGGGTTGAGCAAGTAGAAGTGGAATTGGAAAGACTGCAAGAAAGGCTCGTAACTCTTCAAGCCACATAATGAGATCCCTCTCAATTCATTCTTGAAGACTAGCTGGACACCTTCAGGATAGAGCAACTTAACAAATTATTAGCGGATAATAAAAGAGTGGCATAGAAAAAAGAGAAGGCTGATTGGAATGCCTCCAAGGCACAAGCAAAAACCTACGCACATGCCAAGGTACTCAAGACCTTACAAGAAGAGAATAAATTGCTTGTTGCCAACAATCTTTGATTGACCTCTATGGAGAAACAAAAGAACATTCTCAAAGAAAATTTTTAGCAGCTATAAGAAAAGTTAATCAGGGTCAACTAGGACATGAACTGTTTGGCCAGAGAAAATTGAACCCACTCAATGGAGGAGGTACACATCATCTATTAGAAGATGATCATAAAAATAAGTATGTGGTAAAATGAGGCTAGGTGGGATGAACAATTAAAGGAGAATTTCTAAGACCAAGTGGGAATGTACAAGAAAGTTATCCAAAAAGAGATCCATATGGCCAAAGCCCACATCAACACTTTTAGTGCTCAACACACTAATTGGACAACCATATTGGATACATATGCATTTGTCCACTAGGCAGAACATAAAAGCTGAGAATTGTAGATTCAGGATCTCATAGAGTACATGGAGTTGGCAAATTTATGGTATGCCAATCTAATGATGTTGATAGCAGGGCACCTGAGGATAGAGCTCGAGAGGTAGGTAGCTACCACCTATGCCAAGTATGAAGCAGAATTTCTAGAACACAAGAAAACATTGTAGAAGCTGGAAGTCACAAATTCTAAATTGGAGGTGGTTAAAGCAAGCTACCAAGGACAAAAAGATGTTGCAAAGGAATTTTCTTGATGGCTTACAGATTTTTAGGAGTATAGGGACAAATCGCAAGCCTACGAGGAGGAACAATGGTTATTTGCGGCCTAGTACGTTAAGGCAAATAAGATGTTTCTACAATTACTATGTCCATGGGAGGTGCCAACCCCATCAAGCATTGGAGCATCAGCATAAATGATACAGGATCCTTGAACATAAGAGGAGAAGCTCTAGGCACTACTTCAACATCATCAAATCCAAAAACATGAAGCACAAGACAAGGGGAAGCAACCCATGGAGGAGCCATCGCCACCTAGAACCACATGAGCCAAATAAAGTTTACAATTTTGCAACTTTGCAATTTTGTAATGCTGTAATTTTGTAATTGTGTGTTGTATTTCAATTTTGTCCTATTGAGTTCTCCACTATGGCATGAATAAATCATTAGTTAGCCAATACTCCCATACCTATTGACTGTGTAATAAATGGAGCTTATTTTCATTTTGGCTCAAGAATGAGTTTTCATTCAGTCATGGGGGTATGATGAATTGTAATTCATTAGGCTACGCGATCGGACCCCTGATATTGAAGCCTCGATATCAGGTACACAATATCATAGCACAGTCACGATATCGGATACGCGATATCGCGACTCCTATGTAGACCTATAAATACACATGTAGGTACACTGGAAGGGAGTTAGTTTTTTAGTAGTCTTTGGTCAGTTTTAGGAGTTAGTTTAGTTAGAGTCTTTTTGTTATTTTTTCCTCTAACCCTTTCTCCCAATGCATGCTTGTCGTGTGATGATTGTAATTGTACAACATCCTCTATTCGAGTGTGATGTACTTAGACATGCACATGATCAGAAATAAAGATCAAGATTACTTCATCATTGTAGCATCCACTTAGTTTAACTATTTAATTAGTTTTTGTAGTTAATATCTCTTCATCCTAAACTCCTTAAACGCGGAATGAGTATGACTTGATCACGAGCATCTACATGTGACTATTTGGTATCCCAGTAGCGTACTTAGGCCATGCAATTGGTAATCCTAGTGGTAGTCATGCATGAAGCCTAAGATGTATACAGATGATTAAGGAATGGATGCTTATTGCACTTAGGCTAGTTTAGACTCTCTTCTCCTATCTCCTCTTAGCTTAGCTCCCTCTCTTCCTTTTCCTCTTAGCTTAGTTAAAGTTATTTCCCATTACCTTCAGGAGTAGCATTAGTTTAGGAACATATCATACACCTCACTCTGGACTAAAACATACATGACAAAGCAATTACTAGTCCAGGTGGGAAGATAGAGAACTATGATCAACGAGTAACTATTTGGATACCACAACTAGCCTGTCTATGGAGTTCAACCAGATCATGCATGATACACTCATATTCGTATGGTTGAGTGTAGGGGTACCCAACCACTCATCAATATTCCCGGTTGATGAACAAGCCTCTTGAGATTCCAAGCCCAAAGCACCAAAAAATCAAGATAGAAGAAGATATGAATGGAAAATGATGGTTGATAGAGAAACCAATAACCTACTTATAAAAGTTAAATTATACATTCTTGTACATCACTTCTAGAAGGTTTTGACCTATGATTTATTAAATGTAATAGATTCAAGATAAAGATAAACATCATCTTTAGTCAAGATAAAGATAAACATTATCTTTAACTAGGATAAGGATAAACATCATTATTAGGAAGGCCTATGTCTAGTCATCCTATCATTATCTAGAGACAACAAGGTTAGCATCATATGATGATAGCCAAAATATAAACAACTATAAAATATCATGCCACTAAGGATAATACTTATGCATTTATAAAATTTCATACCAAACATCATCATAAAAGAGTAAGACTCATTAGAAGAAAATCAAAGTACAACTATACCAATTATTAAGTCTTATGAAAAAATGCTAAACAATGACAAAATATTACATACTATGGATAAATAAAAATTGCAAGACCATTTATTAAGCCAAGTTCAACTTGTAAAATCAATGTAAGGGTAAAAGATTCAATGCTAATCTTTGTAAAAATCCAAGGGATGTTATATTGAAACCCTTCAACATGAGCATGAAATAAGAGAGAAATTAGCTTGAATCTTGGTGTAGAGGGTACATCTTGATATATCCCAATAGAATCCAATCCACAACTTGCAAGAAGATCTAGCTTTAAAAAATAAGAATAACACCATAAAATGAAGAAAATCTCTCTTATATTAAGATAATTCTCAAAATACATAGAACTTACATCAAGGAAGAGGAGCCAAGCTCAACTCACAACTCTCCCAAGGATCTTAGAGGCCACAGTAATCCTCTCTTAATCCTAAATTGCTCACAATGGAGCCCAAGCTAAAGGCAAAACACTTATAAGAGACTCTCCAAACCTCTCTCAAGTGCTCTTCCTTGCCTCTCACTCAATTTCCTTGCACAAGCTCTCCTTCCTAAACTCTCATGAGTCTTCTCTCTTGCTCATGATTAGGGGTATGCTCTTTTTTTCCCCAACAATGGTGAATTACATCAATACTTATAAGCAATTGGAAGATAAAAACCTTGGAAACATTTCCTCAACTCAACTTGGGGTTCTTTAGATGTTTCCCAAGTCTCATCACCTTCTCCTTGATTGTTTCCATCTTGATTTGGCTATTTTCCAAACTAGAATGGGTATTAGAGCTTTTCCTTTGCTGACATAGACATCTCTGGTGTTGCGTAGATGTCTACTATGAAAGCCTTACCTGAAAGAGAGATGTCAACTATTTTTGGTAGATGTCCACTCTGGTCTTGAGACATCTACACGTTAAGTAAGACGTCTATCTTTTTGGGGAGACGTCATTCCTATAGGTGCCAAAAATAAAAATTCTTTTTTTTTGATGCTGGGAGCCTCTAGATGCCTCCAAACATGTCCCCATAGATACTAGAACCTCCTAAACTCATCAAAATAAGCCAAGAACACCTTCAAACATGCCAAAACATCTAAGAATATTCATCATAAAAAATCAACAGAAAAAGACACATAGCAAGTAGTGTAGAACAAGGTGATTAGAAGAGGTGTCCCTACACTAGCTTTCCCACCCTTAAAGATGTCATGCTTCATGACCTTTCACAAGTTGGAAGGCACCATGCCTCCATGACTCCAAGCCATCACAACAACCATGACTCCATGCATTACAAACATAGAATGAGTATCATCTAAGGTTTTGATTTTGAGCTTTCCTTACCTGAGGAGGCTTGTCCTCATGCTCCACCATGCTTTCTTTTTTTAATCCTTCTTGGAATGCTTTCCTTGCATTCTCATAATGACTCAAACATGCATAAAAGTGATACAAAAATATGGAAAAAATATTTTTTAACATAAATCCATGAAGTAGGCCTCCTTTCCCTATGCCCAAATATCAATGAAATTTCTCCACAAGTTGCCAATTGATCTTCCTTATTCTTTCAGAATATTTTTGCCAATATAAATTTCAGTCCAACACCTACACAAGTGTCCAAAAGCATTAACCAATATACTCTTGCCATCAACATCCAAGATTGAACATTAGTAGAATCACCCCTCTTCTCATTCATATGAGACTCCAAGTAATCAATCATAGCATCCATATCAATTGCATCCTCTTTAGCATCAAAGAAAATTTCATCATCACAAATAGCATTCACCCTTACAATCTCCTTACAACTAGGAAGCATCAATGAAGAATTTAAATTACCAACCTTACTATCAATAACAGTTGATAATAACATAAACTTATGATTGTCTTTCCTCCTAGTTCAACTATTATTTTCATCATAATAAACAACCTTATTGTCATAATGCTAAGGTCTACCAAATATGAGATCTAAAAAATCAATAGGCAATACATCACAAAGAATTTAATCATGAAAACTTCCAATGGAATAATCAATAAGGCTCTGTTCCTTATCTTTCTTATAATGATTCTTCATTAACCAATGAACTTTGTATGAATTAGGGTGAGGAATTATGGTTAACTTCAATGACTTCACCACCTTAGTAGAAATCAAATTTTCTTGGGCTTCATCATCAATGAGTACACTCAATGAATAATCCTTAACATCACAATGAGTTCTAAATAAACTCTTCCTCATAACATCCTCATTGGCACTAACATGCCCAAAAAAAGTATAACTATTCAATTCACTTTGATCAATAATATACAAAGGCTCATGTTCACATACCTTCTTTGAAGATTCATGTTCATCTTCTTGTATAGTTTGAATTTCCTTACCCTTATAGGCATTCTTCTTTGGCTTTGTTCATTCCCATTGTCTATGACCCAATTCATCAAAATTATAACATATATCTTTACCATGATCTTTACCTCTTAGAGATCGTTCCTTTCATCTTCCCCTTCTAGAAGAAGTAGACTCTCTTTCCTTCTTCTTTGGTTCATCTTCATTTTCCTACTTGGATGAATTCTTTGACTTGTGAGTGGTTTCTTTCTCATTATTTTTCTTATGTTCTTTGTCCCTCTTAAGGCCAAAATTTTGTAATTTTCATTTCATCCTTGAAAGAAAGATCATAGGATTCATTAAGAGAATTAGGCTCATAGAATGGTAATTCTTACTGGTATTGCATCTTTAATCCACTAATGAAGTTAGAAGATTGCTCATACTCAGTCCAATGAACAGTAGTAGTTTCCAAGGCTTTACAAAGTTTAACATAAAGATCCCTTACCTCATGATCTTCTTCTCTAAGAAAGTTTAGCTTCTTGAAGGCTTCATGCCAAAAGGATGTCCTCTCAAATATTTACTTTAGCATGAATTCCATGAGTTTCAACTCTCAATAGGTCTTCCATGTTCTTCAAGGTATTTGAGAAATTCCTTATCCCACCATTTAGCTACCAATCCTTCAAGTTTTCTCTCAACAAAATGAATTATTGTCTCACTAGTAGGTTGCTCAGCAAGAAAATACTTCATAGTTCTAAGCCAAGAAAGAAAGAAATTTGTACCTTCAACACCTTTAAAGATGTGAATATTCACATGAGGAACTCTTAAAGCACTTTTTAACATCTTTACAAACCTTTCATCATCATTTTCCTCATTATTAAAAGGAAACCTTGGCTCATACTTTTGAGTTCTAGTCTAATCTCTCCTTAGAGTTCTTTGATCATGTCTTCTTGTAGATCCTTGCAATGGTGCAAAAGGAATCTCATCGTCAATCTTTGCTTCACTTCTTCTTAAAGTTTCTTCAAAATCTTGGTGCTTGCCAATCCTTACTTTGGGAATAACTTCTTGCATTTTAGTCACAAAAGCCTTTAAGGAGTCTTTGAGTTCTTGAATCTCTTGTCCGAGATCTAGATTAGTCTTCTTCTTAGGAGCCATACACTTCTCCCAACTCTTGTAAATGTCTAAATTCCTCTAAACCTTTGCTCTGATACTAATCTAGTGTAGGGGGTACCCCTTAAAGAACCCCAATAGGATCCAATCCATAACTTCCAAGTAGATTTAGCTTAGAAAATAAGAATAACATAATAAAATAAAAAAATCTTCCTTATATTAAGATAATTCTCAAAATACATAGAAAATACATCAAGGATGAAGAGCCATGCTTAAATCAGAACTCTCCCAAGGATCTTAGAGGATATACTTGTCCTCTCTTAATCCTCAATTGCTCACAATCGAGCCCAAGCTCAAGACAAGGCACTTATAAGGAATTCTCCTAACCTTCCTCAAGTGCTCTTCCTTGCCTCTAACTTAATTTCCTTGCACAAGCTCTCCTCCCCCAACTCTCATGAGTCTTCTCTCCTGATTATGTATAGGCTTATGCTCTTTCTTTCCCCAAAAATGGTGAATTATATCAATATTTATAAGAAACTAGAAGATAAAAACCCTAAAAACCTTTCCTCAACTCAACTTGGGGTTCTTTAGATGTTTCCCAAGTTTTCTCACCTTCTCCTTGGTTGTTTCCATCTTACTTTGGTTGTTTCTTGAACTGGAACAAACATTAGAGCTTTTTTCCTTGTTGACATAGATGTCATTAGTGTTGCGTAGACATTTATTGTGAAAGCCTTGATTTTAGTAGAGATGTCTATTATTTTTGGTAGACATCTACTCCAGTATTAAGATGTATACACTTTAGGTGAGACATCTATCTGTTGGCGACCATTTGGGACGCGATCGCCAACGAGTGTCCTCAAATAAGATTTAGGTGCCTGCTGGTCTCTGGCAACACCAAGGCTCAGATACCTCCAAATAAACTCAGTAGTTAATGTGAGTATGTGTGTGTGCTGTTGTGGCGTGCGGTTGTGGGAAATGGAACGATTGCGTTGTATGTAAACTACAAATGACTTACTTTAAAGAGATTCAGCCAACTTTTCCAAGTACTGTGAGTTGTTGAAAATTTCCTATTTTGTTCAACTGCCTAGTCTATGCGGTACTTATAATACCTACTTGTAACAAATAAAATTTTGCAAAAACATTTGAGCACAACTCTGCAATCTACTCCTAATTTTCCCCAGAGAAAGAGATAGTTCCACAAGAAAACTAGAAATAGAGCAAGATTCAATGGAAATAAGTAGAAAAGAAAAGAAAGCAGATTTGTGTAGACCTCAAATATTTAAACAAGGTAAAATGACACGAGTAAACACTTCGCAATAAAGCTATCCCAAATTCAATATCTACGAATTGTTCAAACTTCCAAGGCTCAAACAAGCAATATCTTCAAGACAATCCTACTATGCTACCAAAAATTGCTGCGTAAACTACCACGTACGAGACTCCATTTTGACTAGATAATAGATGTCAACGATTGCATTCAAACAGAACCTTTAAAAGACTTGACAATTTCTGATTGAAATACCACGGGAATTCACTTTAAAGATAAAAAGAAGCTATTCTGGTCCCATCAAAATACCAAAGATTTTCTGAACCCTCTCGACTACTGAATTGTTCAACGGCGTGACTACAAACAGAGGCTCTCTTACAACAACCCAATAGCAGTTCCCACACGTTGCACAATAACGAAATTTACTACTAAAATGCTCTTAAGGCTTTTATGCACTAGCGCTTCTATGGTAAAATTTTAACAGAAATTTTTATCGGGCAACAAGAAGAATAAGAGCAATCTAAAAATCCCAAAATTACTTGCCAAGGATGATACTATCTAAACCACTAGCTAAACAATTTAAACAAAACAAAAAATAAAATGCATAACTCACAGGACCATGACAAAGAGGCTGAAATCTTTATTTTAGCAAGCCATCTTGCAAGCAATCGTTCACGCTTTCTTCTTTACAAATGCTCTTCTCCCCAAGACTCGAAGTGTCCTCAAGTAAGAGCCCAAGTGCTAACTAGTAGCCTTCAAAATGTGATGTATGAGACCCTAAGTGTGATGTGAGAAGTGATGATTTTCCCCCCTTGACCCCTGAAGCCTTTTTATAGGGTTCAAAGGTAGGTAGGGAAGTTACATATTCAAAAATATCTCACCTAACTTCTCTCCCAAGTAACTTGGCCAACCAATTAGGAGATTGTTTGCTAAAATATCCTAGCTAACTTTACTCCCAAGTTAAGAAGTTACAACTTACTCATGTAATTTAGGAGAGATTTATGCTTGGGAAGTTATATTTTATATCTATAAATATTACAAACATATTTAAAAATGTGAATATTAATTTTAACATGTTTGTAAGCGCTTTTATTAATCAACAATGTTTTGGAAGTCGTGAGATAAATTTTAAGAAGACGTAAGTTTATAACTGGGGCTTCACATGTGCATATGGTTTTGTAGGTTATATAAAAAATTTTAAAATTTTATCTGCAGACTCCAGTTCACCAGCATCGGTCAGAAATATCTCTGGACAGTTATCCTGATGTGCTCCCGTGTCCCTGTTGCCATCTCCATCGGACTGGTATGCGATGCCGAATGCATCGGCATTGGTCATGGCTGCTGTTTGAAGGTAAGTTGTAGGACATATCGCCTAAAACTCGAAATGAATCTTTCGGAAGGAAGAAGTCCTATTTTAGCGATGAAATAACTGCACAAAATTTTTTTGAAGTTGTAGGGATGAACCAGAAACGCGCCTGCTCGTTGTTTGCCCTTCGCCCTCTGCCTTTTTTCCTCTGGTTTATTATTTTTTGTTTCCTGCAGTGCATTCGTGGATGTGCGGGACAAAACCCCAAAAAATGTAGATTTCGATTTCGATTTTTGTTTATGCATCCTGCGTTTGCGTTGGTGCTGCCGTTATTGTCTTCAGCTGCCTCCGTGCACCCGCTGCCTGCGTGTTCTGTTGGAGCCATTTCTTGAATTAACCCTGTCGAAACAGACCCACGAATTCCCAAGAACGCCCAAACAAATCATTAACAGAATTTGTGAACAGGGCTGCGATTTTCTATGGTCATTCAGAGCAAATTAGGGCCGTGATTTTCTGAAAATTAGGGCCACGATACATTTGCAAGATAATTTGTGTTGTTGATATGCCTTCATCGGATCCACGCCCAGGAATTCCATTTTTCAGTTTGTTGTACCGCATGAGTGAACCTCCAAACCGTAAACTAAAATATTTGCATCTTTCGAACATATTTTATTTCTTTTGAAAGGTAACGAATGCTTGATGATGTCGCCAATTTTTGCTTCAAAGTTACTTCACATCAAACCTATCATCTCATTAAAATTTTAATTTACTCCACAAAGCTTTAACATGCCGATAGCCCTTGAATATAACTTTGATAATTCTTGTAACTCACCAAACTCAAAGCCCTGAATCTTACTGTTCCATAAAATGGCCAAATGCATCAACATTTCTGCCCCCTTAGAAACTCAAAGAAATTTTTTTTTCACTATGAAACTGAAACATACTAAAATTCTCATTGAATTTTTACATTCAAAAGAAAT
>MNCI01001921.1:96639-120469 GCA_015680685.1 Gnetum montanum
ATGAAAGATGATGAAAGCTTAAACAATCTAACCCTCCTTTTATAGGTGCCTAAATGTTTAACTTCCATCTATGTGTCTCCAACCAAGCTTCCTTCTTTTTAGGCATTTAAAAAATTTGTTACAACCCTCTCCAAGTGGTGGATGAGTCACCTTCCCCACTTGTCAAACTTGTAGAATTCCACTTGTTTTACTTGTAGGCTTCCACTTGACTCATTGGAAGGAAAGATAATGTTTCAAATATAAATAAAGCATAATTACTAGTAATATTTACATAATACTATATACATAAGTTATTTTTGTGTCATAACATCTTCAAGTTGTATGCAATTGTCCCAAATAATGTTTTATATGCAAAACATTATATGGAAATTGCAATTCCATGCCATCCAAGGTTGATAATTTGTAAGTATCCTCTGACAATTGCTTTGTAATTTGAAAGGGACCAATCCATGTCGGTGTAAACTTATTTGGTTTCTTCATATTCCATAACAGGACAAGGTCTCCTATCTTGAAAGTTCTTTTCAAAGATTTCCTATCAAACCATCTTTTAACTTGAGAGGTATTCCGTAACAAATTATCCCTTGCTTTATCCACTTCAGCTTCTCTTCTAATAAGCAAAGTCATGAAACTTCTATCTTTATCAGTCTTTTCACTATATCTTTGTACAAATTCAGAAGCTGAGCTTATAATCTTGTTTGTAATTCTTGCTGGCAAACCATAGACTAAGTTATATGGTGATGTCCCAATAGCTTTCTTGAATCTGATTCGATCTGACCATAATGCGGATTGTAGATAATCAATCCAATTTCCTGGATTCCCATCCATTGATTTCTTGATATAAGCAATAAGCTTTTTATTGGTGGATTCTGCTAGGCCATTTTCTTGAGGATAATAATTTTATGAAGAAAATAAGAAAATGGACTTTGCAGATACCCACCTGATAAACTCTTCGGATTTGAAGGCGGGTCCATTGTCTGACACTAACACTTCAGGTAAACCGAATCTACTTAGAATGTGGTTTTCTAAAAACTTAATCACATCTGATGCTGAACTTCCTCTTAGAGCCTTTGCTTCAGACCATTTAGTAAAATAATCAGTAGCTGTGAGAATAAACTTGTGTCCAGCTCTTGAAGGAGTAATTGTACCAATAAAATCCAAACCCCATTGCTGAAATGGTCTATCCGCAACTACTGGTTTTAAATGGGCTCTAGCCCTTTTAATCTTGGGTCCATGAACTTGACATTTATAGCATTTTTGAACCTTCGAACTAATGTCTTGATACATGGAAGGCCAATAATATCCGTATCGAAGTATATGTTGCATAGTTGACTTAGGGGATTCATAAAATAAATTCAAATGATCATGGAATTGTTCCAAAATGAAACTAATTTGATCATTATGAACACATTCCAATAGAACTCCCCAAAAATCCTTTCGATATAATATACTATCTTTAATAACAAATCTTCGTACTCTCTTGAAGAAAGCTCTCTTTTGACTTGCAGTTAAATTATTTGGGATTTTCCTGATAGTAAGAAACTTTAGAATATCATCATACCAATTCTCTTCATGAGTGTCAAGCGTGTAAACTTCACTTTCTCTAGTCATTAACCTGGCTAGTCCCATTCCCTTAATTGTCTTGCATATTTCCAATGAAAATCTGAAACTTTGCAACTTTATAAGCCATTTTCCTCTTTTCAATCCAATCTCATTTTGGGATAGGAATCGCTTGATTGCAGGTTCAATTAGCATGATGTGAACTAATGAACTCTCCAAATAATATTTAAAATGCTGAAGTGCTTTGATGACTACGAAATCCTGCTTCTCTAAGTCTGAGTAATTTAACTCTGAACCTTTCATTTGATACCCAAAGAATCCAATTGGTTCATCTTGATCTTCACTATCCTTTTGTGTAAGAACGACAGCAATAGAATCATTTGAAGCAAAAGAGTATAACCAAAAATCTTCTTTGAGTTTAAGTATAACTCATAATACATCAAAGTAAACAAAAAAATATTAAAATAAATACCACCACTTCCTACTCTCCTCAACATCAAAGGAAATAAAGATGGAGGAGTTAGGAGCCACACATTGACACTATTTTTAACAATTCATTGGATAAATATTTTTAAGAATTGATGATGGGATGCGATATCGTGTGAGCCGCTATATCTCATCGGTCCCTACGATATCGTGTACGTGATATCGCAGCCTGTCCCCAGTTCTATAAATAAGAGGCGGCTTCCCCTTGTTTCTACATGTAGATCTAGACCCATAGTGAAACTATGGTAGTTTTACCATTCGATAGATAGAATAATTTCTTTGTGCCTGTAGTAGGAGTCTCAAAGTGAATGGATCTTTTTTTGAGCAAATTGTACCTAAGCACACATTTGTGTACAAAAATAAAGATGAACTTTCTGATAAACCTTGTAGTGCATGGACTAAGCTAATTAGGATTTAATTAATGTTAAATGCTTAAATTATTTCTTAGATAATTAATCTCTCTCAACCCTCAACTCCTAGGTAAGTGCATTCCATACGAATGCTTCGAGCATGTGTGCTACGCTTGATAACCCAGTAACGAATAGTGTTTGGTAATCCCAGTAGCGTTGCACTGGTTCAAGGTGTGTACGATAAGTGGGAATGGATACTGATGCTAGGATGATTAGAAATCAATCAGTGAATAGTTAGTCACTTAGTCTCTTCACCCTTTCCTCTCTTAGCATAGGCGATAAAAAGATAAAAGACATACAAATCATATACCTCAGAGTTACTTAACCATACAACCGTGACAATACAAGTAAGTCTAGGAAGAAAACAATTGATTAACCTTAAGTGTTCCGTAATGCGCGTAAGCACTTAGTCCTTGGAGTTTGACTGGATCATGCGTGTAACACTCTTATTCGTATGGTTGAGTGTAGGGGTACCTTTCCACTTATCATTGGCGCCGTTGCTGGGGAGTTAGTTGTTTGTGCACTACATAGAACATAGGAAATCATCCACATCATTGGGAAGCTTAAACGAACCCTTAGGGTTAATCATATGAAAAAAAAACATAACGGTTAATAGCACACCGAACAAAACTAAGATGTCTTCTTCTCCATACCAAAACACTTCACCACCTAGGACCAACACTAGAGATAGTCGGCGGCACAACATACATAACCAAGAACTGCCAGTTCCTCAACAATTTAGTGTGGTATATATTCATCATGATGAATATATACCCAACTTTACCTTTGTCTTTCATCAAGACGAACAACTACATTGGAGAGACTTGGAGGGTAACATAGTGTTGCCTTAAGATAGAGTAGCCCCCAACATGCTCCTTCGTGTCCTTACACGAATTGGTATGTCGTAATTATATGCTGGGTATGTTGCACTCGATTATAACGTAAGGGACTACCATCCCACAAAAGTGCAACGTCAATAGGACTCGTGGTAGGAGAGTTACCACACATCATTGAAGGGAAAAGGATGACACAATGCCTCAACCATCATAAGAGAAATTAAGGGTGGTGAACCTATTTCAATAGGTTCTCCACAAAATGATGTTCCTCCTCCTAATGATAATGAGGAGGTGGGGTATCAGAACATTCACTTCACGATTCATAACCCTAGTTCTGATTCCCATGAACACCAAGTGTTCAATGAGGGAACACAAACACAAGATAAGGGTAAGCATTTTGATCGTCATCATGATCGGGTTGAGATCACCGAAGGGGAGGTAGGAAACATTGTCATGATGATGGTTCTTCTTCCTCTTCACCTTCATCACACCATTCACACTCTCCTTCAACATCAGGATGCAATCATTAGGAACCTAACCATGAGGACAAGGGTAAGCAAAATGAGAGACCTCAACAAGAGAGTTGAGAGCGAGGATGAGGGCATGTTAGGGAATCAAGACATGGAAGAAGGGAAAGTAGGAAGCTGTGTAGACATCATAGACACCATGAGAGAGACAACAATGACAAACCCCTACTTGAAACCTGAAGCATGTTAGACATTACAGAGGTGGTTAGAATACCTACAAGGCACCAAAAAGATAGTTGGATCAAGAGACTAGACATGAATAATATCCCATGATTTGAGGGGGGATACAATGCTAATCCATAGAATCACTTATAGGAATTTCACAATGCCTGCACCTTGTAGAACATTGAAAATAAGTGGAAAAAGTTAAAGTTATTCCCATGGACACTCATAAAGGAAGCGAAAAGTTGGTACCGGTCCTTAGAACCAAAATCCATTAGAAGGTGGAGTACAATGTTAGAATTATTCAACGATAAATATCAAACATACTCTCAAGTGTCCAACTTGCGAAAGTAGATCCAAGGATGGAAGTAGGGTAATCATGAATCCTTGGATGCTACCATTGGCCGATATTATGCACTGTTACATCGTTGCCCAGGCCATGGTTATGCACAACATGATCAACTCCGCCATCTCGTAGATGGGCTAAGACATGAAACTAGAAGAACCCTTGGAACATATGCCCAAGGGAGATTATTTGAACTTAGGTTCCATGAGGTTCATAGATTGTTGAAGTAAGTAGCTAAGGAAGAAGGTGAGTTACGCAAGAGAGAAAGTGCTGAGGAATATAACTGCGATCCTTCCCTCCGAAAGAGGGGAGTAAGATTTTGTGAGGAGGAGGATGAGTCATCACTCGAAGAGTTGGTGAGTAGGAAAACCTTGCACTTTAGAAATTAACAATAGAAGTGTCGGCTAAGATAGATCAAATTTGGGACTCCTTAGATAGTAGATTTCAAACTATTTTAAAAATCATAGAGGAGTCTAAGGAGTGAAGTAGTGATCATGATAAGAAAAAGAAGAGGGATTTGGACCATGCATGTAACAAAGATAAGGGTAAAATAGCTATCACTGAAGAGGTTGTGGATTCAGATACAAAAAATGATGGTGGATATGAGATCTACCAATATGACCATCCTAAGGGATGTTTCCTAATAATATCACATCTACAAGAGTCTGGGGTGTATGCACTCAATCCAAGACTTAACAAACGGCAAGCACCCCGTCGGTTACCTTATCCCCAAGGTAACCCAAGGTAGTTCCACCAATCACTAATGTATTATCCAAGTGGAACTCCACCACAACCTATAGAAAAACACCACCAGTGGAAATACCCATAGTCATGGGGAATGCCATCGCCAAGGTAACAATACCCTTACCGGCAACCGGATCCATGTGGCTACTACGTGTAGCAACCAATCTCTACAAGTGACTTTGTTGGTCACATGACCCCACAACATTACTACCAAGCTCAGGAGTACTATAAGACTCCTTCTCCTGGGAGAGACACACCACATGCATACCATCCTACGAATCCGTCTACCACTCTTACACTGATAGCTCCACTACCACCCACTCCCACGATGCAAGGGGAACTCCCCACTCAACCATAGCAACATAATGCTACGAGAGCAGTAAACCTTCAACCCGCTACTGGTTTTGACAACCATACAAGGAGAAGACCTTTCTTCAAAACCAACGGTCCAAACAAGCTCTCACAACCACAAGTGGTTGAGCCTCCGAACATTCCTCCATCAAATAAGGCTTCAGAGCTCCATCCAAATCAACAACAGGTCTCAATGCATACAGTTATGTTAACACATACTGTCACTGACTGGATCAAGGTCAAACACCTTCCCAAGAAATTCTCTAATCCTGGAAGTCCCCTAATCTACCTCCAAGTCACTGGGAATGAACCACATAAAGCTCTTCTTGACTTAGGTTCTGGAGTCAACTTGATATCGCAAGAAATGTATAAAGCCTGGAACTTGCCTCCACTAAAGGAGAGAAATATTTGCTTAGAGTTGGCTGACCAGTCCATCACTATTCCCTTGGGATTGGTAGAGGACATCATTACCATTATGTGTGGTTGGTCATACCCAGCCGATTTCCTAGTGATACAAGTCAACAACGACAAGGGGGACTTCCCAATAATAATGGGAAGGGCATGGCTGAGTACCGTGAACGCATGCCTAGGAATTTTTGATCTTTCCTTGGAAATATATAAGGAAAACACTTATGGAAAGATTGAGAAGAAGAAGGTTCCATGCATCACATACAGTGATACAGAGGGTGATAGCGTATAAGAGCATTCAACATCTCCTGCATGCAACCGGTGTGCCCAGGAAGTTAACATACAAAAGTACCTGTATGTAGCAACCACACAAAAAGAGAACACCTAGTGGTTGATAGCTAATTAAGAGAAAAACCCACCAATATGCATGGAAGTAACTGGGGGATCAACTTGCACCTACGAAGAAAGTATAGATGCACTGGAGCAAGAGTGTCATCATCTTCCAACCCTTAATCTATGCTAATCATTTGAGGCCCTCAGTTCTTTTTAAATTTTTTTTTACACATTTCTTTTTTACAAATTTATTTAACTTTTCTTGTTTTTGTTTTACAACATCGTTTATACCTTTTCATTTCTTTGTGTGTTTGATTACTTTGTTTAATTCGTCACTTAATAAGTGCTTTGATGGTGGTATGAACTGTATTTCATTGATTGCTAATGTTTGGTTTTTACCTTTAAGTTATGATGTTGATACTAAGGTATGGTTCTTTTGATATAACAGGAAATGAGTCCACATCATCCATGCATCCATAAATTTCTATGGTCTCTCTTGGTTTGGAACTGTATAGTCCTTTTCCCAATAATAAGAACTATCAACAAATTGGTGACTGGGTATTTCTCAAACTAAGAAAGGACTTAAGGATTGAAAAGGGTGTGATTTCAAGGGGATTTGATGCACTTGTGTTGGCCATTCTCTTGGGTGCTTGGATATTTTCTTTTTGAGTTTTCTTACTATTCCGAAGTTGCCGCATTATCAAGAAGCTGAGAAAATAAAAATAATAAGTCTTTGCATGGTGTGGTTCTTACACAAAAATACCAAAAAAAAATAGTGAGGATTGAAAGCACACCCCTTAGACAAAATAATCACTTAGGCTACAAGCATTGGTTATGGAACTAAAATAAACATGTTCCCTCTAACTAAGGCTCTTCTTGCTTCCTACTCTCTCCTCCTTCATTTCATTAGAATGGTGGTGGCTCTTTTGTGAAGGCATTCTTGTTACTTCAAGTGGATGGATGGGCCAAATGTATTAATGCAAAGTCACTGAATGTGGTTTGGTTAAGGCCAGATTTGGAATGAGATATACTAAGTCACATTAACCATTAATACACAAGGGGCTGTACACCACCTTGTTCTTGAGATTTCATTCCATTCTCTTCTTTGCATCCTTCCTTCCCCATTTATCATCTCATTACCGGTTGTATCAGTAGTCCATATCTTGGTGGATGCATTGTTTTCTTTTTGGTAAACTCTTGTGGTTAATACTTTAACTCTTGTGGTTAATACTTTAACTCTTGTTTCCAAATGACATTCCTAGAGCCTACGGACTCTTTGAATGTGGAATTTTCAAGGCATTAAGGGCATGAGCTTGCTTTGGAGAGGACCCACTGACATTCCTATTTGGTGCATTCGTCAACTTCTTTCCCTGAAATAGTTCCGCAATCACCATTTATTTTGTTCATCTCCATCATTGACATCCATTTCATTGGCGTGGCTGTTGTTTCTTTTTCTCCATATTTCTTATTCCTTTTCTTTTTCTTTTTCTCCATTCTATCGCTACCGAAGGTTTTCTCTCCGTCATGGGGGTCTTGGTCCAATTTTTTCAATTTTCTCTAAACCCCTACACCTCAAGTAGTCACCAATATTATATCTCCAGATCTGTATCAGCCATATCACAACTTAGCCAATGGACCTTACATCGAAGCAAGGTATTAATTGCATTATGATTCATTTATCCTTGCTAATATCAGACTGTGTTGTGTGTGCAGATGGCAATCATACAACAATGAATTGGATCTAGAGGAAACACTTGGAATGGCTTGGTGCTGAAGTAGTTATGCAAGGGACAAGATTGATGGCACGCTTATGGATGATCAACGAAAAGTGCAATCTTGGCGTTGGCAGCAGCAAACTTCTTCTTTCTTCTTTTCTCTCTCTCTCCCAGCTATCAAATAAGGCTGGTTGTCAAATATGTATAATGTTCACTCTTGTTGTCATGAACACTAAGTTTTTCCATGTATTGTAATGATGATCCATTCACATGTCACCTCATTCAGCATTAGTTCTATTCAAGTCAATAATCCCATACCTTCCCAATATTTTTGTAAGGAACTCAAGGATGAACTTTCATTTAGTCATGGGGGTATGATGGGACGTGATATCGCATTGGTCGTTGTGATATTGTGTATGCGATATCGTGGCCTGTCGCCAGTTCTATAAATAAGAGGCGACTTCCCCTTATTTCTACATCTAGATCTAGACCCTTAGCGAAACTCTGGCAGTTTTACCATTCTAGAGATAGAATAATTTCCATGTGCCCGCAGTAGGAGTCTCAAAGTGAACGGATCTTTATTCGAGCAAATTGTACCTAAGCACACATTTGTGTACGAAAATAAATATGAACTTTTTGATAAATCTTGTAGTGCATGGACTAAGCTAATTAGGATTTAATTAATGTTAAATGCTTAAATTATTTCTTAGATAATTAATCTCTCTCAACCCTCAACTCCTAGTTAAGTGCATTCAGTACGAATGCTTCGAGCATGTGTGCTACGCTTGGTAACCCAGTAACGAATAGTGTTTGGTAATCCCAGTAGCGTTGCACTGGTTCAAGGTGTGTACGACAAGTGGGAATGGATACTGATGCTAGGGTGATTAGAAATCAATCAGTGAATAGTTAGTCACTTAGTCTCTTCACCCTTTCCTCTCTTAGCATAGGCGATAAAAAGATAAAAGACATACAAATCATACACCTTAGACTTACTTAACCATACAACCATGACAATACAAGTAAGTTTGGGAAGACAACGATTGATTAACTTTAAGTGTTCCATAAGGTGCGTAAGCACTTAGTCCTTGGAGTTCGACCGAATCGCGCGTGTAATGCTCGTATTCGTATGGTTGAGTGTAGGGGTACCTCGCCACTTGTCAAGTGATAATAGAAACCCATGATAAAACTCTATGAGAGACATATATGGCTTAATAAATAGAATATACAAAAGTATATTCTTTATTGTAATCTTAACCAAGTTTGCAATTTGGTAAAACAAGCAGTATATCACAAAATTTGGGAAAATGCAAAAGGCAAAAAACACTTCTATTTGAATAGTATTAGGGAAGACCTTAATTCAAAGGTAAATTATGTATCTACTACTAACCCTCATCAGTTATGATGCACAATTGGTAGAGCAGGAATGGGATCTCATCATTTCAAAGTTGAAATAAGTAGATAATACAAAAATACTTATGAAGAACAAATATGCCAACTATATAATACAAATAACATTGATGTTGAAGACTACATTTTCTTCTAATGCCTAACATTGGAGCATATTAGACAAAGATGGAATATTTTAAATGCAAATTTTGTTGATTTGTTTCAAATATTACCAAGAATACTTGGTAATTTTCTTAATTATGTTATTAAAATTCATAGCATATATATTTCTACTATTTGATAAATCCAAAGAAATTGTGGACATAATAAAATTTCAGTTTCAATTTCACTTTCATAACTTAGCATTGCCCACCAAAATTGAACCCATAACTTGGAGTTTCCAAGTCTTACCATTGTCTTTTTTATTTTTTTTAAAAAGTATTTAGAAAGATTATGAGTGTTGGAACCTAAAACAACTTTTTAAAAACATTTACACTAAGAAATGTAGTCCAATTAGAACTTTATAACTCATATTACCCATAAGAATGAAACTCATAACTTAGAGTTTCAAAATCAAAAGTCTTACTGCTAGGCTAACACCTTATCTATAGGCTATATACTTATAAATAGCTTCAACTTTTAAGGGCATCATCTCTACTTTATGAAAAATGGAACCCATGACTTTAAACATCCATATCAAAACTCTTATCACTAGTGAAAGATACTTTTCCCTTGGCCTAAGATCCACCTCGCTAAAACTTTTTGGTTAAATTCAAAATTTCTATCTATGAAAGGAAGATCCATTGTGCTACAATTTCTATCTAATGACGTGTAAAGGGGCTGGACTCTACAGAAGTGATACATTATTTAGGATACAATATATATGATAGGAGAGGAGGTACGAAGATGTCAAAATTTCCAACGATTAAGTAATTATAATGGATGTCACCATAGGCATGAATGGAATTTTTTTATGCACTGCTTTTTTGGAATTATGGCAGCATTTGGAAACAAAAGGGAAAGTAATGATGGTTTACATATACCAGGTGTCAGCCTCTATTTTTGTTTCAGTATAAGATATTAACCTTAGACAATGATGAATTTTTATATTTTATACAAGAGGGGAAAGAATTAGACTTGTCCTTTAGGGAAACTAAAAAATTCTTCTAAATCCTGGCCAAGTGGACATTGGTGCATGAACCCAATACTATTACTGCCTTCGAATTGGTATTATATTTTTGTGTTGGTGCTGAATTCAGTATTTACTACTACCAATGACAACTCAATTCTTAAATGGCAAAACAAGTTACCCTGTCAGAAGTGGTGAGACCCTTGACGATAGGATCTAACCCAAGTACTGACAGAAATTACGGTGCGCATGGTCTCCATGTTCATGATGATGCCATTGATGAGAAATTAAGGTTCATTGCAGTCTATGATGTTCGGAAATCCCAGATTTTGTATGATCCAAATGATGTGTAGTACAGCGGAGAATCTTGGAAATGGGTGGAAAAGGTACACTCCTGCTTTGTTTGGGATGTGATTCCTTGCTTGTGCTTTTCAATTCATTGCTTCAGAATTTGCTCTGGGTTGCATCACTGAGCTCTCTTTCCTTTAAAATTTGTTTTGTTTATTGAATATTTAAGTTAACTTTCTTTGTTTGGTAATAATTTTTTTTAAATAGGAAGCATTCTGAATTGACTAGGAGAGTTGATTTCAATCAGCAGTTTCGAGTCTTTTGGGGGGTGTTGGACCCTGCAAAGAAGTTTTATTGAAATTAAAGGTGCATCAATTCCAGCTTGAATAAGTCATAGGATTAAAGGAAAGGGAAAATTGAGAGCATCGTGAATGACACTGGGGAAACACCTTAGAAATAAATGAGTATTAGAGGAGGAACCCCAAGTTGGGGCACAAGCAAATGTCTGCACAGACTGGCTTGTTACAAAATAGAATGACATAGAATTAGATGAGGCAAAGAGCTCTCAATTAAGGATAGAGAGAATTCCAATGGTGAATCCACATAATAAAAAGGAAAAACTTCCTTGCAGAGATTACTAATGCTAAGTGTAACTGGAATACATAGGTCTTTCCCATAGCTGCAGGAGATGAACCAATTGATGACTGTCCAGATTGAACTTGGATGCTTGAGATGTGAGTTGAAAATAGGTGAGGCGTAAGATTTGCAACTTCTCCATCCTGGTAAGCAAACATTTGTTAGAATACTCTATCTTTTGAAATAGAACATTGCATCTTCGCTTCCAAATATAATCTAAAATAGTAGGCCTAATAACTTTCCACAGAAAATTAAGATTAGTAGAAGTAATGTTTAAGAATCCAAATATGGCATCCTCTTGAGATAGCTTGTATGATGGAAAAACTTTAGAAGCCCATTGCCATACATGTTGAGCAAAGGGACATTGCCAAAATACATGGACAAAGTCATCTTGTCCACCACATAGAGGGAAATTGGGATTAGGAATCCCCAAATATTCTCAACGTTTTCCAATAGGTATACCATGGTGGAGAAGACACCAAAGGAACTGCTTAATTTTGTGGAGGGTCAGAAGTTTCCAAATAACTTGGAAGAGAGGGATCCAAAATGTTATTGACTCTTGTTTGTGCCAATACTTATTGCAACGTTGAATGACTTCAGATGGGTCATGCATGAGATGAAAGGGGACAGATGGTCGATAGGGCAAGAGTTTAACCTCATTAAGCCATTGAAGGCCATGAAAAAGGCTTTGCACTGTAACATCCAGATGCCAATGACCGTGGAGAAAAGAGTAAATCTGAACTAGGTAATGGTTCATTGCAGCCGAATCCCCATACAAAGTGTTAAACTCGACCCCTAAAATCCAACGACTAGCCAGCCTAAGACAATTCAAGGAAATGACACCCTTTCGATATCATGAGGTAGCCACCTTAGCATTTGTGATAGCAAGGGGAGCGGGCGACAGAGGTAACCACCATGGACACACTTTAGAGAGGATAGTAGGGTTGATTTTAATGTTAGTCTAGTCAATGTGAGTGTGTATAATTTGCTAGGCCCTCCAAATGCTTTTGAAAACATGAGATCCGGGAAGAATGATAGTGAGAGGGAAAAGGATCCAATTGACGAAATGGATGCCTTTCTAGAAGGGCTTATTTTTAGGAAATGCTTGATGAAGCCTTAATTGGAGGAGGATCCCTATAATATCTGAGGCATCTAAATGTTGTACCAACCACTTAGCAACCAGGGTAATTCCTTGCTTATAGGAGTTCAAAAGGCCTAAGACACCCTTATTCTTGCGGAGAGTAACAATAGTCCAAGCGACACGATGAAAGCCTTTCTAAGAATCCTTGAAGGACCACATAAAGTCACAGAATAACCATTCTAGCTTCTGGTAGGTAGCTTGGGAGGGGGCCCAACACGAAGAGTAATACACATGGGTGGACATGCATATGGACTTACAAACAAGGTATTTACGCACAAGTGTGAGGGGTTTAGTTTTCCATTTGTCGAGTTTCTTTTGAATTTGATAAATAACTTGCTCCCAAAGGATAGATGTTAAACCTCTAAAATGGAAAGGGATTCCCAGAATCTTAACGATGTCTTGATCCTGAAGCCGCTTCCAATTATAGTTGGTCACATGTTTGTAATTGCCCTTAAAGCTATAAACAGAGGATTTATTCCAATTAATTATGGAACCTGAGAGTGTGCAATATTGCTCCACCCTTGATAAGAGGCGGTGCAAATTGGTGGCTGTGTTTTGAACTAGAAAAAAGGAGTCATCGGCAAAGTGCATATTGAGAAGCTGTTGTTGAGAGGAGGAAAGGCTAACCCCAGTGAGAACTTTAGTTTTAATGTCCAGGTTAATTTGATGACAAAGAAAGTCTGATGCAATGATAAAGAGATAGGGGGTAAGAGGACAACCTTGGCACATAGACCTATGTATTGGAAAGGGAGAGGTAATGCTGAAGGTAGTGGCAATTCTTGCAGTAGCATATGAGAATAAGCATTTCACCATATGCAAGAACTAAGGTCCAAAACCAAGTTTGGTCATAGTCTGCAAGATAAAATCCCACTTAATGTTGTCATAAGCCTTGACATAATCAAGTTTCACTAGGAGAATATCTTATCCATCATCCTTAACCCACTTGAGACCTTCCCATGCCACAACCACATTGTCTAAAATATATCTACTAGGAACAAATCCTGTTTGTTGAGGGGATATGATCTGAGCAAGAATTTTTTTCAGACGTAAGGCAAGGCACTTCGCTCAAATTTTATACACTACATTGAGAAGAGTTATGGGATGCCAATTGGAGATATCGGTTAGATCCCTAGACTTGGGGAGGAGACGAATTACCCCTTGATTTAGATTGGGCCCAAGGGAACCAGTTAAGAGAGACTTGTTAATGACATGCAAAAGATCCTTGCCCACCAAATCCCAATGATTTTGAAAAAATTCTATAGGAAACCCATCATAACCAGGAGCCTTTCCTCGACTTAACTTGGAACAAGCCTCCTGTAGCTCTGCCAGAGTGATATTAGCATCAAGGCTTTGTAGCATAGTGGGATTAATAAGGCAAGGATAATCAGGGGTGGCAGCCTTGAACGAAGAGATGTCCATTGGGGTAGCTGCAAAAATGTTTTCGTAGTGGTTCTTAAGAAAAGAGAGGATACTATTGTGGTCAGTAATGGTGGTACCATCACATGAGATTTTGTCAATAGCATGCTAAGGGGAAGCAACATTAAGATATTTAAAAAATTCCTTACAGTGTTCGTCTTGAATATTTAACCAAGTGAGCTGACTTTTAGTTAAGGCACTTTGTGCTTGGTACACTTCCCAATGTTGGAAGGCAACACGTGCTCTAACTAGCTGCTCATGAACCAGAGTATTGAAGAGATCTTGAGCTAGTTTATTAGTGAGATGTTCAATAGTGAGGTGAATTTTGTTGTATTCATGTTTGGCTTGAGTAGCCATAGTCTTACCATATGAACGAGCAAAGTTTCACACTCGACATGAAGCACGATGCCACTAATTAATCCAACCCACTTGATTTAGGGGCCTAGGTTTGGCATTCCAAAGGTTGGATAGAAGAAGTTAGGCAGTTGGGAAAGAAAAACAGTTGTTGTGTAGTCTGAAAAGATGAAATTTTTGTTAGTCAGGGCTATCATGAATCTTGATAGATATGGAGATAGAAAGATGGTCGGATAAGGTGGCATGATGATGAACTGTAGTGGTAGAGAAAGCTTGCCAAAAGGAAAGGGTGGAGAAGTAGAACCTATCTAACCTGCTGTAGATGCAAGCTTGCCCAAGATGGAGATTGCTCCAAGTAAATCTATGGAGGGGAACACACGTGGAGTTGTCTGCCTCGTCTGAGAGGTAAAATCTTTTCTTAAATGCGGACCAGGCCTGATACTTGAGATTAGGTAGTTGAAGAAATTCCCCTCCGAGCTTATCTTGAGGGAATTCTACCATATTAAAATCTCCTTCGAATATCCAAGGCATTGGGGGGAGAGAAGTTGCAAGTTCATGTCAAAGGAGAGCTCGTTCTGTGGAGTCATTTGGGGCATATATCGAGAAAATGCCAAAAGGGCCATGCCAGGATGAGAAGGTGGCCCAGGAAACTCTACGTCCAGAATTAGAACCACTATGAAGGATTTTAGTTTTCCAGTAGGGTGAGAGGAGAATGGCTGCACCTCCTTTCCCACTTGCATGGGATGTTGCTAGGAGTGAGAAGTGAGGAAGAAACCAATGGGCAGAATAGGATAAAAAGTTAGCTGAGATCTTAATTTATTGAAGGAGAATGAAATCAAAAGCTAAATTAAGACTAGATATAAAGTTGCCTTGCTCGCTTCCGTCGAAGCCTACCAGTAAGGCCTCGAACGTTCCAAGAAAGGAGTTTCATGGGGAAACAAGGGGTAGTTTGGATAGGAGGTCAACGAAAGGTTTGGGAGTCGAAGTATCAATTTCCTTTGTTCCTGACAAGAGGGCAAAGGAGTTGTTGGTGGGGACAAGGGCCATGGAAGTGTCTAGTGAAGAGGAGTTGGAGGGAGAAGTAGAACGAAAGGAAGCTTTGGCTCATTTCCTTCCACTGGCCACCACGAACTCATCCTCCGAGAATGAGTTCTTGACAACGTTTGAAGGGATGACCTGGGTGGAGGTGTGAGTACCTGATTGTTGTTTCTATAGCTTGGAGAGGCTAGATTGAGAGGAGGATTTAGGAGTTGTTGTAGGAGGAGATTCGAATTTAAAGGATACTGAGGGTGGGTCTATTGGTGGTGTGACTGGGGAAGGAGTCTTCTGAGATGCTATAGGTTGTTTCTTCCTGGCTAGGATAGGACATGCCGAGATATGATGCTCGGCCCTGTGACAATAGTTACATGAGTTTGGAAGGTAAAAATACTCCACTTTTTGGGTGAAGAGTTTTCCACCAGCAGCAAGGGTTAATGAGGTCTTCCGAAGGGCTATATCCAATTCAATACAATAACGACAAATTTGAGTTCCATTGATCGCTGTACAATGATTGGAAATAATAGGGCCCAGGGTGCTAACAATGTCCCTCTTAACAAATGAGAAAATGAGTGGAAGATTGGGCAGTTCTATGTAACAAGGAATTATATTAAAACCTGGGTCATTGACATTAAAGTCAAAACTCCAGGTATGTGCGATTAGGGTTGCATTTCTTATTGGAAATTTTTTTTGAGAGAGAGCCTTTTAAGCAATTAGATAATTCTACCAGAATGAAATGATGAGCGTAGTAACGAGCATGAGAAACCTGAATGCCATGGGGTTGAAGGAGGCTATGGACTTGAGTGTTTAAACTTGGGGACCTTGGTAAAAACCCCACAATTTGAAAAAATAGAAAACGAGATGTGAAATCTTTAGAAACTACTTCAAAAATATCATCCGGTAAAAGAAAATCAATTCAATTTGAGGTGAGGTAGATGAACTTCCTTGAGTAACAGAAGGTGATGAATCCATCATTGTGACTTGCCCATGTCTAGGCCGTGCGCTTTCCTGACACCGTTCTGCAACCTTGACTGCAGAAAAACCCTTACCACCAGTGTGTGTCCATCCACCGTGGGCAAGGTCCGGGAGAGCGTGGCAGAAAGAAAAAAAGGGCCAAGAAAAACAGAAATCGCCATAGGGTTAGCCATCCAACAGAAGAAAGGAGCACCAACGGTTATTTTTCTATTCAGGTCATATCTCCACATTTGAATTTTTTGAAGACAATGTATAATTTAGCATTGTATACTAGTTTGGAGTCTTTTGACTATCATCGCTATAGTAATTGTCCTTTTTAATTTATTTATACCTTTAGTTTTCCTTTGATTTTACCTTTTTCGGATCATCTTTTTTTTTGGGTCTACGGTGCATGCGGCTTTGGTAAAAAGATGACGGATTACAGCGTGCCTAATTGCGATCCCTCACCCCTGTTTTATTTTTTCATATTTGTTATGTATGAGTCTGTTAAGCAACGACCTATTATTTGGTAAAATAGATTTTTTTTTAATTTGTTGCTAACCACCCATGGTTTTATTAAAAAAACCAAAAACGGAATAATTTGTAGGTTGGAAATTATTGGTATGTGCCAGGTTTGGAGACGAACTTAATCCCTCTCGTTTATGTTGTACCAGGAAAGTTAAACAGATGTCTTTTAGTGATTGATAGCTTTAAAATCCTAAAAGGTGGGAGGATAATAGAAAATGAGTTTTTCCTGGCTACCTTGGGGTGGTTCATTGAATGGGTAAGTTCTCCACTATGTGATTATTAGATTTCATAACTTTTCAACTTTCAACCATTTTTAGTTCAACTATAATGACTTACACGAGAATCATTACACTAAAAGTTGTTCAGCTTGAAGCATGTTTGATTTTTAATTTTGCAGTTTCAATCATGTTGTCTGGTTCTTGATGAAATCATGGACAATTCCCAGACAAGACGAGGGCAGCCTTGCTAGTTTAGATTACCAAATGTAAGCGTCTAGCATGATTTTCTCATAACTTCTGTCGAACTTAATTTCTAGTTTTAAACACAAATGCACTACATTTCGTTACATATTTCGAATATCATATGCAATTTTTACCATGGGCTCTTCAATTTTTCATCCTAATATCCTTATTACCTCTACTTTTAATCTTTAATTACACAAACTTTCTTGACGGTTAATTCAATAATCTGACAGCTTCTAAGTTCCAGGAGCATTTGCATTCATCCTTATAGATATTAGTAAAGTTTGACTACCCGTTTTTTTTTAAAAATGTCACTCTCTATCTAGAGTTAGAAAGAGGGCTACTAGACATATACTTACATTGACATAGATGCATATCAAATTCTGCCTAGGCTAATATATTTCTCAACAAAGTAAAAGGAAACAGTTAATAAAGGTTGCTTCTAACCTTTGCCAAACTTAACTTCCTACATGATTATTATTGGTAGCTCTTTACAAAGTTTCTTCCTTTGAGCACACTCTTTATTCTCCAACACTTGTTAATGCAATAGGATATTATAGCAAGGCTATATCATCAACTTCTTAGCCTTGTCCCAACTACAAGAAGGTTATGTTTAATATTGAATTATCATTATTATTAAGATTATATCTCCAAATTCATATCTAAACCTAGCAATAATATCTCAACCAAGGGATGTATAAAGAGTATACAAGAAGGTCCGTATAATGATGAAAAAACATGGTTAAAACAATAGCGCATTCAAGATCTAGATTTTATAGCTGATTGTGAGCAGGCTCGTGAATAATGGATAAAGAAAGCTGAAAATTAAAAGAAGCTAAACTAGATAGATAAGTAAAATATTTTCTGGAATCAATCTCTATGCAGATGCAAACATTGATTTGCAGAGTAAGAATGAGTTCTCATTTTCTTAAAGTTAAAATTGGAAGATGGGAAAAAGGTATGTTGAATAACATAGATGCATAGCATGTAGGCTATATTTACTACAAGTAATAGAATATGAAAGATGACATATTCTATTGTGGCATTGTGCAATTGACATTTTTATAATGTAAATGGATATTGCATGTAAAATTTTATATGGATTATTTAATATATTGCCATTGTATTATGACAATATATTAAAAATGTATTCAAACTATATGAGTATTGGATATATTTGTTATACTTTGGAAATACTCATACTGAAGTGTTTTATACAAATTGACTATTATTATTATAAATCTATTCAGGTTTATATAGAGTTAATAAAATTTCACCTTTAGTTTCATGTCTACAACAATATAAAATACTATAAGTTCTTCATGATTTCCTTTGATTTTAAGGCATTAGTATTAGAGTACATGCATCTAACAACAAGAAACATTGTGCCTAAGAGTGAATTTTGAACTCATAAGTAGATACTGGTTGGAAATGTGCATCGAGGCCCAACATTTCCCAAAGGATAAATAGTCATAGGTTTGACTATTTGAAAAAATTTGAAACCTATAAATTCTTTTCCTTCTAGAAAGAAGTTCTTGAACATATCCTTAAGTTGACTTAGTTCCATATTATGGGATAAAAGTTTAATTCCAACATGTGACACTAAGGCATAAAAGAATTGAACAAAATGAAATGGTTGAAACTAAAATATATCCATTATGGATGTAATAAAAACACTTTTGTTTTACTTTCAATTATGAATTATAACTTACTTAGGTTTACTAGTTTGATGTGTGTGTGTGTGTGTCCTTGTTCTATTATTGTAACACAATGGTAACTCTTTGAATGATGATAAGATGAATTTTTGTCAACTACGATATTAGATATCTAATACTAGAGCTATGATATTGTGTATCTAATATCAGAGCACAAGCTATGACATTAGATATCTGATATCATGGGACACGTGCTTGCTTATAAATACGACACTTAGGTGCATGGTCCAATACACAATTTCATCCATCCTTACCAAAACTCTTTTAGTTTGTTTCTATGAATTTAGACTTAGCAAATAGAAGTGTGAATGTCCACAGTGTAGTGTGAACTAGTGAACGACATCTTTATTTAAGAATTTTGTACTTGGACACAAGTGTGACCAAAAATAAAGATTGAGCTATTTCCCACTATTGTAGCATTCTCCTAGATTTATTGTTTACACTTAGAATAATTTTCTTACTGTTTCCTAGCTTAATGTTTTACTTTTCTAAAGCACTTTACTTTTACATGTTCATATTAAACGAAATGAGTCCAACTAATCTTGAGCAGTTAAGTGTAATTGTTTGGTAACCTAGTAGTGCTATCGCTTGGTATGCCTAGTAGCGGTACCCTTGGTATCCTAGTGGTAGTTACACAAAGCTCAAGATGTGTACAAAAGATTAGGAACAGATACTCATCACACTAGGCTAGAATAGCTTCATTATTTGTTTTAATTAGTTTAGAATTCACCTTTATATTCAAGATGTATGCTAGGAGCCAAATGAGCCAAACAACATCACTTATTTCATACCTCATGGAGAGCTAAACCATATAGTCAAATTTCACTAGCTCCATGTGGGAAGATAATGATCACAAACTTAAATCACTTACTAGCATATTAACATTATTTTATCCATGGGTTATGATCTAGTCACGTGTGAATACCTGTGACTTGTATGGTTGGGTGTTGGATTAGTCCACCGCTCATCATTGGTGTCACTGTTAAGGAAAAGTCAATGTGTGTTGAGTAATTCATTTCACAAAGTTTGTTGTATTGGAACTCAATGTTAATATTCATAGATCTAAAATAAGCATACTTAAACAAATGTCTCAAACCACAACATGAATTTAAGTAAGGATACATTATCACCTGCCAAGGAACTACAAATAATCAATGAAAGGATTTAAAAAGAAAAAGACTAGAGTATGCCAATGTAGACAAGGATCTCATATGCTCATCACAATCCTTATTATCTTGATTGCACCTTCATCTTTCATCAGGACAGCCAATTAAGATGGAAAGATCTTCAAGGGAACATTGTTCTACCACCAAAATTTTTAGCATCCATCATGCTCCAAATTTCTCTCAAGGGAATGAAACTAAGTGAAGCAGTTAGAGGGTATCATGTGATCAAACACATGACTAGACCCTATGAGTCCACTAAGGAGTAGTTACAAAGAGACAATGCCATAGAGACCAAGCATGATTAGAACAAAGAAAAGAAGGTTAACTCTCCTATTATCTTAGAAGAGGTTGATGGAGATGAAATCATAGCTAAAAAAGTCCAGCAAAGCCATGCGTTGTAGTCACAAATGCCTATCATCTGATTAGAGGAACCTATTAAGCATCAGTCATGCTCTAACTTAGTAGAGACACTCCAAAGGAAGGGAAAAGACTCAAGGTACAAGCATGAGTCAAGGCACAATCATGACTCAAGGCCAAGAGTTAATGCTAGATGTCACAAAGAAGAACATTAGAGTCATAGAAGGAGGACAAGTCGGCATCATTTTCCTACTACCTCATCTGCATCCTCACAATTATCAAAGGACTTTGATAGAAGGTGGAAAAAGTACAAGCACCATGATAGGGAAGGGAGAAGGACTGATTACCATTATGACCATCATTCAAGACATTATGATTCAGAAGATGAAGAGTATAAATAAAGAAGATGTAAGGATTGAAGAGATCATGAAAGGGATGAGCACAGAAGGAGGCATTATTATAATTGAGCACAAAAACCTAATCAAGATGATGAATCCCTAATGGATACTCAAAGCATGATTAACATACAAGAAGCTATACATATTCTAACTAGGAATGTGAGGGATAACCATATTAAATGACTTGATATGAATAACATGTCAAGATTTGAAGCTGGTTATAATGTGTTGGCGACCGTTTGGGACGCGACCGCCAACGAGTGTCCTCGAACAGGATTTAGGTGCCTGCTGGTCTCTGGCAACACCAAGGCCCAGATACCTCCAAATAAGCTCAGTAGTTAATGTGAGTATGTGTGTGTGCTGTTGCGGCATGAAGTTGCGAGATATGTAACGATTGCGTTGCGTGTAAACTACAAATGACTTCCTTTAAAGAGATTCAGCCAACTTTGCCTAGTACCGTGAGTTGTTGAAAATTTCCTATTTTGATCAACTGCCTACTCTACGTGGTCCTTATAATACCTACTTGTAACAAATAAAATTTTGCAAAAACATTTGAGCACAACTCCGCAATCTACTCCTAATTTTCCCCAGAGAAAGAGATAGTTCCACAAGAAAACTAGAAATAGAGCAAGATTCAATGGAAATAGACAGAAAAGAAAAGAAAGCAGATTTGTGTAGACCTCAAATATTTGAACAAGGTAAAATGACACGAGTAAACACTTCACAATAAAGCTATCCCAAATTCAATATCTACGAATTGTTCAAACTTCCAAGGCTCAAACAAGAAATATCTTCAAGACAATCCTACTATGCTACCAAAAATTGCTGCATAAACTACCACGTACGAGACTCCATTTTGGCTAGATAATAGATGTCAACGATTGCATTCAAACAGAATTTTTGAAAAACTTGACAATTTTTGATTGAAAAACCACGAGAATTCACTTTAAGGATAAAAAGAAGCTATTTTGGTCCCATCAAAATACCAAAGATTCTCTGAATCCTCTCAACCACTGAATTGTTCAACGGCATGACTACAAACAGAGGCTCTCTTACAACAATCCCAATAGCAGTTCCCACACGTTACATAATAACAAAATTTACTACTAAAATGCTCTCAAGGCTTTTAAACACAAGCACTTCTATGGCAAAATTTTAATAGAAATTTTTATCGGGCAACAAAAACAATAAGAGCAATCTAAAAATCCCAAAATTACTTGCCAAGGATGATACTATCTAAACCACTAGCTAAACAATTTAAACAAAACAAAAAATGAAATGCATAACTCATAGGACCATGACAAAGAGGCTGAAATCTTTATTCTAGCAAGCCATCTTGCAAACAATCATTCACAATTTCTTTACAAAGCTCTTCTCAAGACCTCAAGTATGTCCCTGAGTGAGAGCCCAAGTGTGATGTATGAGACCTCCCAAAAGTCTTCTAAGTGATGTATGAAACCCCAATTATTCCCTCCAAAAGTCCTTATCAAAAATGAGATTCCCCCTCCCTTCTTTTCTCTCCTTGAAGCCCTTTTATAGGGTTCAAAGGTAGGTAGGGAAGTTACAATTTCAAAAAAAATCTCAAAATATCTCACCTAACTTTTCTCCCAAGTAACTTGACTAACCAATTAGAAGATTAGTTGCCCAACAAGCTAGGAGAAAGTTATGTAGTTAGGGAGTTAGGAAGTTATGCATAAAATTAGGAGAATTTTATGCTAACATTAATGTAATGTGACATTAAATGTAATGGGATAATCAATATTGCAAAACAATTTTTATGGGTAGTAACTTATATGTTTTAAAATAATTTTTCATGACTTGGGATAATTGAAGGAAAGTTTTTAAATCAAGGCTTCATACAATGGGTACTTCATATGATGGATATATATATATATTGTTGGTTAATTTATACTCCATCTTAACCATATACTTTGAGTGGAAGAAGTAATCAAATAATTCTTGGTGAAAGTGGCAAAGTTACGTCCTTCAACGATTCTTCCTGTCTTCCCTGTAAATCACGTAGAGGCTCAATCACAGTTCCAGGACAACGGTCTTCGTCTTATTTCTGCACAAAACTTGTAAGAACCGACACATGTTTGAATCAAGATTCAAAATGCAGCATCATCCCAAACCGTAGATTCGAACTGCCATCGCACAATAAGGCCTTGCAAAACCGTAACTGACGATCACTGTGGGAGAAGGCTCTGCAACTGCATCTGGCTCTGCCGTCGCGTGCTGGAGAAGAAGGGTTTTCTTGAAGAACGACGCGCTGAGCATACTGTCTCAAATAGAGGGTTTTGATTGCCAGAGATTTTTTTGTTTTGCCCCCAAAATTGGTTTAGGGCTTCCTGCATTTCTTGTTTTTGTTTGTCTCCGCCATTGTCATTGATTACAAGACCAAGGATGAATGTGTTGTGAATCTGCAGCCACTAAAACCACAGGAACCTTTAGAGCTGTTGCTGCCCGCGCAACTAAAACTTTTACGGCCTACGACAAAAATAGAATCAGGGCCCAAACAAAATGGGACGTCTTTCTCCGTGTATTGTATACAGAGGGTTTCGATTTTTTCTTTGTTGTTTAATCCCTAGATTCTGCCCTCCATTGGCCTCAGTTCTGTCCAATTTTCTCCATGAGGTTGCTGCCTGAAACCCCTGTTAAAATAGCTCATCGGTGCAAGAAGGACCTCCCACGCACTTCACGAACTTAGGTTTGGCGTCTGACGAGTTGGCAACATAGCTCCGACTGGTACGTGGACGCAGTCCAGAACCAGCAAGCCAAAGGAAACACCCCAATACCATGGCATTCAGCTCCATTTTTTTTCTGATTTTGTTTTTCCCAGCAGCGTTAACAATGGGTCTCGGGTCATACGTGAATTTGGGTTTTCTGCAATACAGAAGCCTTTACACCCTTTGATAATTACGAATTCAAAACCAGTTGGACTCTTTAGCCAATTTTTGATAATCCACTATCCACGGTGTTGTTTATTTTGCC
>MNCI01001921.1:124567-144562 GCA_015680685.1 Gnetum montanum
CTTGAAATTTGAATCTCCTTCCTTCGTAACATTTAACATCTTTGGCATCTTGTCCAATCCAAAATCCACTGCATTGAAATCTTGACTATCTAAGTTTTGTATGTCCTTTCCCGTAAGTAAATTTTTCTTGAACTCATGTTCCAAGTCAATCATCCTTTTTGGAATGAAATTAGCTTTGGAATTTGACAATATTTCAGGTATCACTTGACCCTCAAATTCTTGCTTATTCTTCATCAATCTTAGTACTTGATCATTGTCTTCAAATACTTGTAAATGTCTTATATTATCTGGTATTGATGGCTGATGTTCTTCTTCAATTGTGACATCTTTGTAACTCTCTAATAATTGCATATCCAATGTTGAAGCTGCCTTTGCCAAATCGTCTGCTATAAGATTCTTTGCTCTGTTTATATGCTCTATTTGGCAATGTTGAAACTGATCTAACATCTTACAAGAAAGTTGCTTATAAGGTCTCAAGAATGAGCTCTTTACGACACAGTTACCTTTTACTTGTTCACAGACTAATCTTGAGTCTCCCTTTATAATGATTTCTTTGATCTTTTTGTCTAGAGCTATTCTCATACCAATACATAAAGCTTCATACTCAGCCTTGTTGTTAGTACAAGGAAAAGATAGATGAATTGCTTTGAGAATTTCGGGTGAATCATTCTTGAATATAACTATTCCAACTCCTGCACCTTTTGAATTGCATGAACCATCAAAGTATAACTCCCATTTATCCTCTTGCTTTGACTGTTCTTTTTCAGGACTACAACTTTCTTGGAGTGTACAAATTTTATTTTCAGCACCTCCTTTTTCAGCCATTTTACTTCGTCCATTTGAAGTAATATTATCTATCATCAAAGGTTTTCTATAGATGTAGATTTGATTTGGTTCTCCTCTCCAAAGTAACCACATGTGAGAATAATCTGTTGATATGTAAGCAGAGAAATTTTTACTCCAACTTCTACTCAATAAGAGACTATGCGAATCTGGTATGTCTACCACTTGAATAGTTACTCTACTTCTAATGCGAGGTTCAGAAGCAATTTCCAATAGAATATTTGGTAATTGACCCACAATCTTCACTCTACTTTTATCCACTTGAATGATCTTTTTGTTTGATTTTTCAGGAATCAAACCAAGTTTCTTACATATAGACAATGGCATTATAGTAGATGTAGCTCTGGAATCAACCAAACAATTGTGTAAGTATTTATCCTTCAATTTCATTGTCAAAAGGAAAGGAGGAGCTTCCTTGTTATGTGAGGTCTTTAACTTCTTATCATCGTTAGAAACATAACTTAACTCTGATTCTCTAACTCTCCTTTTACCTTTAATGAACTCTAAAGCTTTTCTTTGTTGATCTCCCATTTGAAGCAACTGATAGAGGCTAATATTGGCTTTGACATGTTTAAGGTCTTCTATCAAATCATATTCTCCATCACCAATAAAGCTTGATCTCTTTATCCATTTATTAAAAGACTGATTTGGAATGTTTTGCTCCACTGGATTGTCTTTACCTTTATTCTTATCCTTTCTACTTGGCTCAAAAGCTCTTCTCTTAGTATATGGATTAGTAATAACGTTTGGGGGTTTAGAAGTAGTTAGTATTTCTTTTGATCGAAGATTATATCCATTTTCCTCATTGTTATTGCATTCTTCATCTGAAGACATATCTTCTTCAGAACTTGATAGAGAAGAAGTATCACTAGATCCATTGCTAGAAGATTTACTTGCATAGTGAACACTAGATAACTCATTATTAGATTCAATATCAAGAAAGTTGAACATATTAAGGTCACTTTCATCCTCATCTTCTGCTAACTTAGCGTCTTGATGTTTATGCTTTCTATTTTTCTTTTCTTCCTTGATATTTACTCTTGCCAATGCTTTTTCAAGCTTCACTATTTTGTTAGACATATCTCTCATTAATTGCCCTTTTTCAGATCCCACTCTTTCATGCTCTTGCTCTATCTTAACATGAGATGGACCTGGTAAAGCTTTAAATTGAGCAAAATCTTGCATAGAAACCATAACTTTTTCTTCTCTTTTTTGAATCACAATATTTTCTTCAGGATTCAATTGTTTTTCTAACTGTATAGCTTCACTAAAATAGTCATTTAGTGTAGTTAAGTTTGGAGTTCTCCTTAACCAAATTGAAATGTTGGGGTTAACAGCCTTAAGGTAAGTTTCCTTAAGCATTTCTTCTGATGGCCTATATTGTCTTTGAAAGAGTCCACAAATTCATTGAAACTTAATATTGAAATCTCTAATTGACTCTTTAACTCCTTTCTTAGCTTGTATTAGCCCACAATATAGTTGTTGTTGATCTAATTGATTACCAAACTGGGCTAAGAAAAGATTCTTCATGTCATCCCAACTTGTACTACTATTGCTTGGTAAGTTTAAATACCAAATTTGAGCCATGTCCTTTAGATTTGATACAAACAACGTACAAGCTTGATCTTCATGTTGAATATTTTCATGAGCTAAAGCTAACTCAAACATGTGAATATATTCTTCAGCTAAATAAGCTTTTCCAGGAATAAAAGGCTCAAGAAAATATTTGTAAACTACCTTAGAAATATCATTGTAATTTTGAAATCCTAATGGTGTAACTCCTTGCCAAGGGTTTGCCATCCTATTCCTTTGAAATGTTAAACTTTTAGACTCTCTAGATCTTCTCTTACGAATTGATAAACCAGAGATAATGGGTGATCTTCTTGATCTTCTAGTTTTCACTGCACTACTTGTTCCCAATTCAGAAACTTTCTTTTCTTCTTCTTCTGACGAAGAATCAGTCTTAGAATCTAGAATATCTTTTGAAACTTTTAAACTTTCCAAACTATCAATCTTCTTGGTCATGAACTGAAAATAGTATCTAATTTCGTAAGCCTTTATAGTAACAAAGAATTGTTGATGTACTAAAAGTATAAGGCTTATGAACCTAGAGGCTTAATTTTCAGCCCTCCTTCTAGCGCCAAAAGAACTGTTGGCGATCGTTTGGACGCGACCCCAAATGAGTGTCCTCGAACAGGATTTAGGTGCCTATTGGTCTCTGGTAACACCAAGGCCCAAATACCTCCAAATAAACTCAGTAGTTAATGTGAGTATGTTTGTGTGCTGTTGCGGCGTGCGGTTGTGAGAAATGTAACGATTGCGTTGCATGTAAACTACAAATGACTTACTTTAAAGAGATTCAACCAACTTTGCCCAGTACCGTGAGTTGTTAAAAATTTCCTATTTTGTTCAACTACCTTGTCTACGTGGTCCTTATAATACCTAATTGTAACAAATAAAATTTTGCAAAAACATTTGAGCACAACTCCGCAATCTACTCCTAATTTTCCCCAGAGAAAGAGATAGTTCCACAAGAAAACTAGAAATAGAGCAAGATTCAATGGAAATAGACAGAAAAGAAAAGAAAGCAGATTTGTGTAGACCTCAAATATTTGAACAAGGTAAAATGACACGAGTAAACACTTCGCAATAAAGCTATCCCAAATTCATTATCTACGAATTGTTCAAACTTCCAAGGCTCAAACAAGAAATATCTTCAAGACAATCCTACTATGCTACCAAAAATTGCTGCATAAACTACCACGTACGAGACTCCATTTTGGCTAGATAATAGATGTCAATGATTGCATTCAAACAGAACCTTTGAAAATCTTGACAATTTCTGATTGAAAAACCACGAGAATTCACTTTAAGGATAAAAAGAAGCTATTCTGGTCCCATCAAAATACCAAAGATTTTCTGAACCCTCTCGACTACTGAATTGTTCAACGGCGTGACTACAAACAGAGGCTCTCTTACAACAATCCCAATAGCAGTTCCCACACGTTGCACAATAACGAAATTTACTACTAAAATGCTCTTAAGGCTTTTAAACACAAGCGCTTCTATGGCAAAATTTTAATAGAAATTTCTATCGGGCAACAAGAACAATAAGAGCAATCTAAAAATCCCAAAATTACTTGCCAAGGATGATACTATCTAAACCACTAGCTAAACAATTTAAACAAAACAAAAAATGAAATGCATAACTCACAGGACCATGACAAAGAGGCTGAAATCTTTATTCTAGCAAGCCATCTTGCAAGCAATCGTTCACAATTTCTTTACAAAGCTCTTCTCAAGACCTCAAGTATGTCTCCGAGTGAGAGCCCAAGTGTGATGTGTGAGACCTCCCAAAAGTCTTCTAAGTGATGTATGAAACCCCAATTATTCCCTCCAAAAGTCCTTATCAAAAATGAGATTCCCTCCTTCTTCTTTTCTCTCCTTGAAGCCCTTTTATAGGGTTCAAAGGTAGGTAGGGAAGTTACAATTTCAAAAAAAATCTCAAAATATCTCACCTAACTTTTCTCCCAAGTAACTTGACTAACCAATTAGAAGATTACTTGCCCAACAAGCTAGGAGAAAGTTATGTAGTTAGGGAGTTAGGAAGTTATGCATAAAATTAGGAGAATTTTATGCTAACATTAATGTAATGTGACATTAAATGTAATGGGATAATCAATATTGCAAAAAAAAATTTATGGGTAGTAACTTATATGTTTTAAAATAATTTTTCATGACTTGGGATAATTGAAAGAAAGTTTTTAAATCAAGGCTTCATACAATGGGTACTTCATATGACAGATATATATATATTGTTGGTTAGTTTATACTCCATCTTAACCATATACTTTGAGCGGCAGAAGTAATCAAATAATTCTTGGTGAAAGCGGCAAAGTTAGGTCCTTAAATGATTCTTCCTGTCTTCCCTGTAAATCACGTAGAGGCTCAATCACAGTTCCAGGACAACGGTCTTTCTCTCATTTCTGCACAAAACCTATATGAACCGACACATGTTTGAATCAAGATTCAAAATGCAGCATCATCCCAAATCATAGATTCGAACTGGCACTGCACAATAAGGCCTTGCAAAACCGTAACTGACGATCACCACGGGAGAAGGCTCTGCAACTGCATCTGGCTCTGCCGTCGCGTGCTGGAGAATTAGGGTTTTCTTGAAGAACGACGTGCTGAGCATATTTTCCCAAACAGAGGGTTTTGATTGCCAGATATTTTTTTGTTTTTCCCCCAAAATTGGTTTAGGGCTTCCTGCATTTCTTGTTTTTGTTTGTCTCCGCCATTGTCATTGATTACAGGACCAGGGATGAATGTGTTGTGAATCTGCAGCCGCTGAAACCACAGGAACCTTTAGAACTGTTGCTGCCCGCACAACTGAAACTGCTACGGCCTGCGACAAAAATAGAATCGGGTCCCGAACAAAATGGGATGTCTTTCTCCGTGTATTGTATACAGAGGGTTTCGATTTTTTCTTTGTTGTTTAATCCCTACGTTCTTCCCTCCATTGGCCTCAGTTCTGTCCGATTTTCTCCACGTGGTTGCTGCCTGAATCCCCTGTTAAAACGGCTCATCGGTGCAAGAAGGACCTCCCACACACTTCACAAACTTAGGTTTGGCGTCTGACGAGTTGGCAACATAGCTCTAACTGGTACGTGGACGCAGTCCAGAACCAGCAAGCCAAAGGAAACACCCCAATACCACGGCATTTAGCTCCCATTTTTTTTTCTGATTTCGTTTTTCCCAGTAACGTTAACAATGGGTCTCGGGTCATATGTGAATTTGGGTTTTTTGCAATACAGAAACCTTTACACCCTTTGATAATTACGAATTCAAAACCAGTTGGACTCTTTAGCCGATTTTTAATAATCCACTACCCATAGTGTTGTTTATTTTGCCAATATTAATCAGGTAGTATGCTTTCTTGTGGTAAATAATCCTTCTCTTTTTTATTCCAACCTTTACTCAAGAAAATATCTTGGTACTTTAATTTACTTTCCAAGAAGGCTTAAATCATCAACATTATTTACCAAGCTTTCTTCTCCAAGAATACTCATTACTCACAATACTAAACTACAAATTTACAACCAGATATTTTGCTCATATTTTGAACAAAATATTCCAATTGAAAAAAATATTCCAATTGCTCCATGTAATGGACAAATGTGCCAACATAATGCTAATCCACAACACCACCTCCAAGATTTCCACGATGTCTACCTCCTATAAAACATTGAAAATGATTGGTAGAAGTTGAAGTTATTTCCAAGAACACTTGTGAAAGAGGCAAAGAGTTGGTATAGACCCCTAGCACCTGAATCAATTAGAAGATGAAGTACCATTCTAGAGATCTTTAACAATAAGCATCAAACCTATTTGTGGGTGTCCAACTTAAGATAATAAATCCAAGAATGGAAAGAAGAGACTCATGAGATCCTTGATGCAGAAATGGGTAGGTACTATTCATTACTGCATGGATTCTCATAGAGGGAAAAACTTAGGCACATTGTAGATGGGTTATGAAGAAAAACTAGAGAGATCCTTGGGATTTATGCTTAAGGCTGATTATTTGAAATCAATACACATTGAATCTAGAGATTGATTGACCAAGTGATGAAGAAAGAAGGTGAGTTAAAAAAGAGAGAATCGACTGAGAAGTTTAACCAAGATCCATCAATCGAAAAGAGAGATGCACGAGTTTGTGGTACCCAAGAATAGGAAACCTTGGATGAGGCAATTCAAAAGAAAACTCTATCAATCCAAAAATCTATCGCCAACATAGTAGCACAGGTAGCAAAGATGTGGAACTTAGTCAATGAAAGAAGTATAATAGCCTTAAATATTATGGAGGAGAGAATAGAGCAAGCCTTTGGGAATGACAAACAAAAGAAAAAGAAGAAAGATTTTGGACAAAAAGACAAAGTGGTTAAGTGTTTAGAAACTAGCTTCATCGATGAGGAAGGGTGTACCATGTATTAGTATGATCATCCTAAGGGATGTTGCCTAGTAATGGAACATTTATAGGAAATGGGAGCATACAAACTTAATCCTAAATTATTAAGAAAAAAATCCACAAAAGGTTATCTTATCCTCAAGGTAACTACAAATAGGACTTCCAACCAACATACTATCCTAGTGGAGCTTTGCCATAGCCATAAGAGTAGTGTTACCAGCAGTGGAAACAATCCCAATTGTGGGTTATGCCACCACCTTATCAATAGTATCTATATTGACAAATTGATCCATATGGAAACTACATGCAATGTCTAATCTCACTAGAAAATGTAGTTTTTCAAACTTCATAGTATTATCTACTTGAGTACCATAGACTGACACCACCAAGGATAGATCCAAACTCAAATATCCATCCATAAGTAGCTAATCCATCAAATCCAACTCATCCTTTGCCACCAGTACCACCTGTTGTAATGTAGGGGGAATTACTATCATAATTGCAATAGATGAATGTTGCAAGGGCCATAAATATACAAATGGAGGATCTTACCAGCAACACTGAGGGCCAAATGAGAAAACATCCTTTCTTTAGAACAAGTCCAAAGAGGATTGGTAGAGGTAGGACTTCATTGAAACAAGCTTCTCTTACAATAGATCCACTTACCAACAACAAACTTTCATCATTGTCAAACACAAACATGCAAACTGTCATGCTCACATAAATAGTCACAAACTGGATAAAGGCATGGCCACTCCCTAAGAAAAGAATTGATCTAGAAGTTTCTTTGATTTATCTATGAGTAGCTAGAAAATTGTCATGAAAAGATCTATTAGACTCAAGTTTTAGAGTAAATATGATCTCTTACAAAACATATAAAGCATGGAACCTACCACCTTTGAAGGAGTGAAAAATCCCCTTGGAATAGATGGAAAATGTAGTGACCACTACCAATGGATGGTCTTATCCAGAAGTTAGTACAATAGTCATTCAAAATGTCAACATAGTTAGTACAATAGTCCACAACAGAAGTGAAAAACAAGTGTGTGCATAAGAGAGAGGAAGGATCACTAAATCAAAAGATCCCTAGTGGACAACAACTAAGAATGTTAAAATATTTATAATACGCATGGAACAATCTAATTCACTTATTAATTTCCATTCTAAAAAGATGAATTGAACTACGGACCCAAAAATGAAACTATTAAATCATGTTCATACATCAATAGGAAAAGAAAACAAGGACTTAGACAATTAAAACTCAAGTACCATCAAGATTACATGGGACAATAAACAAAAAGTTAAATGACTAAAGATGGTGATGAGTTGTGATTGGCCATGTCAACTGGGCCTCATCGACTAGGCCTTGTTGATGCATCATTTCATGCATTGACTAGGCCACATTGCTGTATGATCTATTCTCTCCTATAAATACATGCTCGCTAGCTGCATTCATGGCATTAGTCAGTCATAGTGTAGCAAATTTCTTGTAGTTTTTCCATTTAAAAGTTAGAATATTTTCCTAAGTACCCAGAGTAGGAGTCATTGAATGTACATATTTTTATTCGAGCATTTTTGTAGCTAAGCATGACAGTGTGTACGGTAATAAAGATGAGATTCTTTATAAACCTTGTAGCATTTTAGATAGTTTAGATATTTATTCATGCATTTAATGATTTTAGTTTTTTGTTTAATGTTTTTCAACAATTGGGCTAATTAAGTGAGATAAACTAGATAGATTAAATACATAAGTATGATCTCTTCAAGCATAACACGTATTCGCTTGGTAATCCCAGCAGCATTATTGCTTGGTGCACCTCGTAGTGTAGCACTTGGTAATCCAGTACTGGATACATGGGTTTAGAATATGTATGGAAAGTGGGACCAAATGCTTATGTTAGGACTAGGTAGAAATTAGGTAGTTAGTTAAACTAAATTAGTCATTAGATTACTTTATCTCCCTCTTCAAGCATTAAAGAACATAAAACATAAAATGATAAAAATCATATGCCTTGATTACACTTAACCATATGTTTGTACTTCACAAGTGTAATTTGGAAGACAAAGAATGACCATTAGGATAAAGTTCACTTCCTGGAATACTAGTGCACTAGAAATGAGAGAGTCCATGGAATTTGACCGAATCATGCATGAGCACTTTGTGATTCATATGGTTGAGCATAGGGGTACCTTGCCACTCATATTTGGAATCGTTATTGAAATGTGTGCTATCTAGGTTTAGTGGATATCATTAATATCATTGGATGAACCCTGAGGTCGATATCATTTCCAAATAATATAACTACAAAAGCACACTTATACTTTATTTGTTTGCAAAATGTCTTCTTCTCATAGGTGAAATGATACAAAACCATCGGTCCCATAAGAGTGCAAAGTCATATATACTCATCTAGATGAGCTTGTGCCTGATTTCACTTTCATCCTACATTAGGATGAGCAATTACGATGCCATGATAGGAAAGGAAACATTGTATTGCCTCTTGATTGATCTATGCCTGAGATGCTACTTTAAAATCTGAAGCAGTTAGGCATCTCAAATCTTCAAGAGGAATATGTTGTGAATGTCTATGATACTTAGGACTACCATCCCACTAAAACACAATGTAGGTAAGATCAACATTAGGAGAGGCATCATGAGGATGCTAAGGGGAAATGGCTTACAAATCCCTTGTTCCTACTGAACGAAGATGACAATGAGAATCCTACCTTTGAGGGCTCTCAACATGAAGATTCTCTACCCTTTGTTACTAGTGATGAGGTTGTGACCTTGAATATGCAATCTACAACCCATAATTCAGGTTTAAGTAAAGATGATAGTCAAGGAAAGCGATCAAAAAAGCATCAAGGTGATATGAAAAATAATGAATGTGGTCATGATAACCAATGGGGGAATTGGTAGATTTCATGGTGGAGGAATTCCTCCTCCCTCTTCATCCTCTTCATTTCCAGTTGCTTCTTCTTCTTCTTCTAATTATGAAATATGTCACAGAAGGAATAACTATGATGAAGGTGAGCATCAAGGTAATAATATTAATCGCCATGCCCATAATAATCAAAGGGGTAACAAAGGACATCATCAATGACAAAAAAATAATAATGATGATGATGAGCCTCTATTGCTAGCTTAAAGTATGCAAAACATTGTAGAAGTAGTTAAGATCCTAACTAGGCATGTGAAAGATAGTTAGAGCAAGTGCTTATACATGAAAAATATCCTAAGATTTGAGGGGGGATACAACTCTGATCCATAGAACCATCTGCAATCCTTTAAATATTCCTGCATCTTATAGAACATAGAAAATAATTGGCAGAAACTCAAGCTATTTCCAAAGACACTCATCAAGGAAGTAGAAGGTTGGTACTAGTTCTTGGAGCTAGAATCTATTTGTAGATGAAGTACCATGTTGGAAGTATTTAATGATAAATATCATACATACTCTAGAGTGTCCAACTTAAGAAGGAAAGTCCAAGGCTAGAAACAAGGAACACATGAGCCCTTGGATGCAACCATGAGTAGATATTATTCTTAGAGAGAACAAATCTACCATATCATAGATGGGCTAAAAGTAAAAACTAGAAGAAATCTTGGGGTTTATGCCCAAGGGAGATTTTTTGAATTAAGAGCTCATTAGATACAAAGGTTGATAGAAAAAGTTACCAAAGAAGAAGGTGAGTTGTAGAAAAGGAAATGTGTAAAAGAATATAATAAGGACCCTTTCATAAGGAAAAGGGAGGTATGATTTTATGGTGAGGAGGAGTTGTCACTTGATGAAGTGGTGAATAAGAAAACCTTGCCTATCCAAAAATATATTTTTGACATCTTGAAAATGGTTGATAAGTTATGGGACTCTTTGGATGAGAAATTCAAAACCTCTATATCCAAAAAGCACAATAGTGATCATAACCACAAGAGGTGGAAAGAAGCTGAACGTGCCTACTAGAGAGGTAAAGGCAAAGTTGTTGTAGTAGAAGAAGTTGTGAAGATGGACTCTAATGATTATGTTGGTTGTGAAATTTGTTAGTATGAACATCCTAAGGGATGTTTCCCTATGGTGTCACACTTACAAGAGTCTAGGGTGTACGTGTTGAATCCTAGACTAGCACAAAGGAAAGCACCCAAATGATTACCTTATCCTCAAGGTACTTCAAGAAAGTTTCACTAGCAATAATAAGCTTACTACCCAAGTGGAGCTACATCACAATCATATGAACAATATCAATAGTGGCACCAACCACAATCATGGGGAATGCCATTGCTTGGATAGCAATACCCTTATAAGTAGCTAGATCCGTATGAGTACTATGTTTAGCAACTTGCCTCTCCAAGAAGTTCTGGAAGCCATGCCTCATTCTAGCATCACTATTACCCTCCAGAGTACCATCGAACTCATTCACCATCTACTCAAGGGGAACACCCATATCCATACCATCCTTCACATCCATATGCATGCATCCATCCACCCTCAACCTAGTTAACTTTTGTTCTATCTATGTAGGGAAAAATTTCTCCACAGCTGTAACAATGAAATGCTACAAGGATCATACACTCACAATTCACTTTCTAGCTGAGTGGTTTAGATAATCAATCTAGGAAATGACTATTTTTCTGATTCAACAGTCCTCCCAAACCCTCAAAACCTAATGTGGCTAGCTACCCTATATGTCCAACACCCTCATCCTCTACATCAAACATATTCAAGTACCCTTTAAACCAAAAACTACCTCAAATCTATACTATGATGTTAACTTATGTTATTTCTGATTGGATAAAGGCTGGAAATATTTCCATGAAAATATCTGACTCAGGAAGTCCTCAAATTTACATACAAATAATTGAACATGAGCCATGCAAGGCTCTTCTTGATTTTGGTTCTAGTGTCAATCTCATCTCCCATGACCTACACAAAGCCTAGAACCTACCACCTCTTAAAAATAGTAATAGACATTAAGAATTAGTGGATTAGTCAATCACTATTCCCTTGGGATTCGTAGAGGACATCGTAACCAAAGTTTGTGGGTGATCCTATCCTACTAATTTTCTAGTGATCAAGGTGGAAAATTGCAAAGGAAACTTCCCCATAATTATGGGAAGGGTTTGGTTAAGCATAGTTGATATACAAATGAGCATATGGGACCTCTCCTTGGAAATCTCCAAGGAGAATGAATTTAGAAGGTTAGAGAAGAAGTGTGTTCTATGCATCATGTATAGTGATAATAGGTGCAATTGTGTGTAGAAAATTTGGTCCATTAAGAGTTTAAGTATTAAAGCATGCAATTAGTGCACAAATGAAATAGATATCCAAAGGTGCCTATGTGCAGTATGCACAAAATAGGAGGGCACCTAGTGGCTAATAGCTAACTCAAATAGCATCACACTATGCATGAAACTAACTAAGATCCTAACATGTGCCTATGTTGAAGGTATGGATGTACTTAAGTAAGTTCATTGCCAAATCTTGAATGATGAAGATGATGATACCTATTGGGAAGAGTTGGAAATCCTTGAAAATTTTAAATAAGAGCCCCTAGAGTTAAAAACTCTACTAGCTGATATGGAGTTTTCATTTTAAAATAATGGCAACCTAGTTATTATCAATGCAAATCTTGCTCTTGAACAAAAGATAAGCTATTGAAGGTGGTTAATAAGTGGTTAACAAATTTTTCTTGGTCATATCCTGAGCTGATTGGAATTGATTCATAAATATGCTAGGATCGTATTTATACCAATCCAACCATGAAGCTATGAAGGTAGCCGCAGAGGCAGTTGAACTCCAAGTTGAAACATATCATCAAGGAGGAAATAGAACAACTCTTCAATGTGGAGTTCATCTATTCCATTGTAGATAGTGAGTGGGTGAGCCCACTCATAATTATGCCAACAAAAGGTGGCAAGTGGTAGGTTTGCATCAATTTTAGGCTATTGAATATGGCAACATTTAAAGATCATTTTCCATTGCCATTTGTAAACCAAGTGTTGGAAACTATCTCCAAGCATTACTATTATAGCTTCTTAGATGGTTATAGTGGCTATAACCATATCCAAATTACATTAGAAGATTAGGCCATGACAACATTCATGAGTCCCTGAGGGACTTTCGCATATTGTAAGATGCCATTTGGTTTATGTGATGCCCTTGTAATATTTCAACACTTGGTCCTTAGTATTTTCCAATAGGAGATTCGTAGTGGGGTAGAAGTCTTTATGGATGATTTTTCTACCTATGGTGCTACATTTGAGGAAGCCCTGAACCACCTTGAGTAAGTACTAAAATGATGTGTTGAAACAAACCTTAGGCTCAATTGGTAGAAAAGACACCTAATGGTCTAGAAAGGCATAGTATTAGGGTATAGAATTACTTAGGTAGTGATTGAGGTAGACCTAGAAAAAATAAGGATTATCTAAGGAATCACATGTCAACTAGAGATAGTTAAAGATGTCTAATCATTCCTTAGAAATATTGACTACTACCAGCAATTCAGAGAGAATTTCTCTAAGATTGCAAAGCTATTGGTTCAACTTACAAAGAGAGATGCTCCTTTCATTTAGGCTAAGGAGTGCAAACATACATTCCAATAGTTGAAGGAAAAAATCTTAGAAACTTCAATTTTATGGGCACTAGGCTGGTTTAGACCATTCCACATAATGAAGAATGCATCTAATTATGCCCTGGGAGCCATGCTTACATAGTTGGATAATAAAAAAAGTCCATATTACATCCACTACACAAGTTGAAGCATTGTGGATGTACAATTGAATTACACCAAAACTAAGAAGGAACTGATGGCAATGGTGTATGCTTTTGAAAAGTTCAAGCATTATGTGCTTGTTTATAAAGTATTTGTGCACATAGATCATAGTGCCATTCCCTTCCTAATGAATAAGCCAATGGTAAGCTCCTAGATCGTATGATGGCTTGTGATCTTGCAAGAATTCAATCTCATAATGGTAGATCAAAAAGGGATTAAGAATGTGGTTGCTAGCCATCTCTCTCTATTAAGATGGGATAACAAAGAGGAGGAGAGACCACTCTTTGATCAATTTTTAGATGAACTCCTCTTTACAGGAGCAATAAATGACCATGTGCCCATAGAAACAAATTGGTATGATGGCTTTATCATTTACCTTATCACTCAAAAGATTTCACAAGGTCTAGACTTCAGGAAGAAGCAAGATTTTCTTTATTAGGAAAAGTACTTCATGGAATCATAGACACCTTTACAAGGTGTGCATTAATGGCCTAATTTGTTGGTGTATCCCTAATGCAGATCAACTATGCATTCTCCAAGATGCTCACAAAGGCCCTTGTATAGGCCACTATGTAGGGAGGCACACAGTCGTAAAAATCCTAATGCTAAGATACTATTGGCCTACAATCTTTAGGGATGCTCACTAGTTTGTTTGATCTTGTGAATGCTGCTAAAGAGATGATGGGATGACCACTTAAATGGAGGGTTCTCAATAGTGGATTCAACTACTTGAGCCCTTTGACATATGAAACATAGGTTTCATGGGTCCCATCACACTCATGTCTAATAGAATGGTGTATATCATTATAGCAGTTAACTACTACACTGAATGAGTAGAAGCAGCAGCTATCACTAACTGTACATCTTCTACTATTGCTTGATTCCTATAACAAAATTTTGTAAACAAGTTTGGGGTGTCACGTGCACTAGTTTTCGATAATACAACCCATTTTACAGGTGTCACTTTTTAAAAACTGATGTAATGCTTGGGGGTTGAACATAAATTAAAAACACCCTATCACTCCCAAACCAACAATCAAGTAGAGGTAACTAATAGGGAGATCAAAAAAATCCTAACAAGAACTATTGGCAAATATAGGATAGAATAGAGAATAAAACTTAATGATGCTCTTTAGACCTCTCGCTCAACATTGAAACTTCCTATGAGTTGGTGTACGGAGAACTTCCAATGCTCCTTATTCAATTCAAGCTTCGTACACTGTCAACAACCTATGGTCTAGACCTTGACTTGAGTCTAGCCTAAAAAGAAAGATTTATCAACCTCAACATGCTAAATGAAAATTGATTAGTGGTCCTATCTTTGAATGAAGTGCACAAGGCATTCAATAAACAATGAAATGACCTTAGAATACAGAAAGTAAAATTTCAAATAGGAGATAAGGTTCCCTACTAGAACTTCACACACATACTAAAGAAGAAAAATTTCCAAATGTTGTGGGAGGGACCTTATGTAATTAATCAAACCTTTTCATTGGGGCCATGTTAATTTACAAACCTGAGAGCCCAAATAGAAAGTAGTTGGTCAACATCCAATAAGTGAAACCTTTCCTAGAACTAAGACAAACTAGTGCAACTACCACCTTAATGGATGGACAATCATGCTCTATTTTTTGCATCTTTTCCCTTCCACATAGTCATGGGGAAGATGGTCATTTGATGAGTGGTGAGGTACCCCTATGTCCAACCATACTAATCACAAAGCATTCATGCATGATCTAGTCAAATTTCGTGGACTTTATCATTTTCGGTGCACTAGTTTTTTAGGAAGTGAATCTAGCCTTAAGGTCAATCATTGTCCTTCCATTTACACTTGTGATGTACATTGGTATGGTTAATTGTAACTAAGGCATTTCATTTTTATCATTTTATATTTTATAAGTGGTTCTTAAAATATAGGTAAAAGGAGTTCGATTAACTAATACAAATTAACCAATTAACTAACATTTAACTAATCCTAACATAAGCATATGATCCCACTATTCGTACATGTCCTAAACCCACATATCCACTACTAGGTGAACAAGTGCTACGCTACTAGGCGAACCAAGCAATAACGTTGCTGGGATTACCAAGTGAATATGTGTTATGCTCGAAGTGGTCGTACTTATGTGTGTAATTTATCCTACTTAATTACTTCATTCATGTAATAACTAGAAAATAATTAAAAAAATTAAATGCATAAATAAAATGGCTAATCTATCCAAAGTGTTACACAATGCCATGCTCAGGTACAACAATGCTCAAATAAAGATCTATACAATCAATGACTCTTGCTGTGGGCACTTGGGGAAAAAATTCCAACTTTCAAATGGAAAACTATAAGAGTTTTGCTACAACTAAAATCTCTACTTGTCATAAATGTAGTTGCAAGTTCATATTTATAGCTAATTTTTAACATTGCGTTAATGGGACATCATCAATGAATGGTAAGATGCATCGACTAGGCCTCATTGATGAGGGCTAGTTAACGAGGTTGTGTCGATGAGTTCTCATCAATGTAGCCAACTTAACATGACTCATCATTCTCCCATGACTGAATGAAAACTCATCCTTTAGTTCTTTTACAAAATTGGGAAGGTATGAGATTATTGACTAACTCTTCTTCAAACAAAATTGACCGACTGATTTGACAAAAAATGTAGTATATGGATCAACACATAATAAAAAATGAAGGTGTTCAAGATACAAAATTGAACACCATGATACAATTCTTTCAAAAATGGGATATCATGCTCCTTGATGATGTGAAGTAGATGAAAAAGATTAGATGGTCCCAGGCGGTGGTGGTTCCTGAGCCTCTGAGGGACCTTCACTAGCTTCACGCATGGGTAGCAGTTGAGGTGGCTATGACTATCTTGCTACTACTATGACTTCAAGCAGGAGGCAGAAAGCATCTAGTCATGCTTTCATCTTTTCCTCACTTTTAGGATCATACAACATCCATGTAGCTTTCCCAATGTGGGTTAAAAGAAGCACATCCCAAGGACATAGGATCAATAGAAACAACTCCTTTCCATTGAGAAACTAGGTAGTGAACTGTTTGCATTCAATGTTGATGAGTAGCAAGGTACCCCTATGCTTAACCATATGAATATGAGTGTTTCACACATGATCTGATCAAATTCCAAGAACTAAGTGCTTATGTGTGCTTGTGGAATAAGGATGGGTTGGTTGATCATTGTCATCCCAAGCTTACTTGTATGTCACAATTGTATGGTTAAGTAAGCTTGAGGCATATGACTTTTATAGCTTTTATGTTTTTATGTCCTACACTAGTAGGGAAGGAGAGAGGTAACTAAGTAACGAATTTAACTTAACTACTCATTAACTAAGTTCTAACTAATCCTAACACCAGCATCCATTCCCACTTGCCGTACATATCCTAAGCTAGTGCAACACTACTGGGATTACCAAACGCTAATCATTACTGGGTTACCAAGAATTACATGCATGCTTGAAGTGGTCATGCTTGTGTAATTTAACAATTTTCTTAACTGATCAAAATGAATTGCTATGCTAATAATAGAAATGTAAAGTGCATAAAATAAAATAAAATAAAGTAAATGCATAAGAAAATAAAATAAAAGAAATTTGTAAGAAAACAAATCTCAAGTGCTATAAGAATGAATCGAAGAGCTCATCTTTATCATCGTACACAAGGTGTGCTTAGGTACATAATGCTCGAATAAAGATCCATCCACACTTAGACCTCTTGCTGCAGGCACTTGGAAAATACTCTAAGTTTCAAATAGACTACAAAAGTTTTTCTACTTGACTGTTGAAAGACTTCTTCCAATTATGTGCCTAGGCACTGTATTTATAAGCTTTGGAGAAACTACTATAATGATTATAGTAACCACTCTAATCATTAAAATAACTACTAAATCAACCGCTAAAGTAACCACTCTAATAATTAGAATAATTGCTAAAGAAACTACTAGAATAACCACTCTAATAATTAGAATAACAACTAGAGTAACTGCTAGAGTAACCACTCTGATAATTAGAGTAATTGCTTTCATCATACCCTCATGACTGAATGAAAACTAATCCTTGAGTATAGAAGAAAAGAAACAAGTTCTTTATAAAATATTGAGAAGGTATGGGATTATGGACTAATTGAAAATTGATGGTGGAATGGGATGATAGACTCAACGTTCCCAATGAACGGATTAATAAGCATATTACAACATTAGTGTTCATGAACATTGTGATGAACATTCCTACATAAATGACATCCAAGCCTTTATTTGGAAGCTTGTAGAGAAAGAGGGAGAAATAAAATGAAGCATCTTGTCGCTAATGCTAAGATTGCACCTTTTTTTGTTTATCCATAGCCACATCACTAGACTTTCTCCTTTCATAAATACTCTAGCTCTGGTCCATCTTGAGTGCTTCCGCCAATCCCAATCCATTGTTTGTATGATTTTCATCTGTGTAATGATGGAAAACGTTGGTAGCTGGAAATACCGACCGAAATTCCGTGTACACAGTTTTAACCACGGATCCGCACGAGGGCTAAGCTGGAAAAAAAAATGAATCCGCGGTGCCCTGAACGGTCTTGTCTATCAAAGTGTAACTTACGCTCATCACGCAGCTGTGCGTGACGAAGTGTAATGAGCGTGTGCTTGCATTCTGATCTATGCACGAGCACGCATCGTCTCGTAACGCGCGTAAAGGTCAGTTGTTTAAGCGTTGCGAGAACAAGTGCCAACCCGTCGTGTTTCTCTAGATTTTGCTTTGAACTGTCCTAGAGCTTATTACGCTTATTACGCTGCCGTGCGTGATAGAGCATAAACTTTTCCTTGACCAAATTCGTCTTTAACTGTTTTGGAGCCTATTACACTTATTACGCTGCCGTGCGTGATGGAGCGTAAACTTGTCCTTAGACAAATTCGCCTTTAATTGTCTTGGAGCCTATTACGCTNAACTCGTCAACTCCCCGAATTTTTCCCTCCCTTTTGTATATTTGTCAGCTGAGGTATTTATAGGCCGCGACATGCGCAACCCTGATGATGCGGGCTCGAATGTCGCGGATCTTGTTAACGCGATTCTTTTGAGTCAGACTGCGACTACGCACAACACGCTCATTTGCGTGCTGTGCGTGTAAAGTGCAGGCCCATGATAGGCATGTCTCGGCTACGTTTGTGCTCATTCACGTTGTGTTGCATGTATGAGCGCAACCTAGGTGTAACAACAACGTGCTTACACTCATCACGCAACTGTGCGTGATGCAGCGTAAATGTAACATACACTCTCTACGCAACTACCCGTGGTGGAGTGCCATCAAAGTGTAACTTACGCTCATCACGCAGCTGTGCGTGACGAAGTGTAATGAGCGTGTGCTTGCATTCTGACCTACGCACGAGCACGCATCGCCGCGTAACGCGCGTAAAGATCAGTTGTTTAAGCGTTGCGAGAACAAGTGCCAACCCGTCGTGTTTCTCTGGATTTTGCTTTTAACTGTCCTGGAGCTTATTACGCTCATTACGCTGCCGTGCGTGATAGAGCGTAAACTTGTCCTTGAACAAATTCGCCTTTAACTGTCTTGGAGCCTATTACGCTCATTACGCTGCCGTGCGTGATGGAGCGTAAACTTGTCCTTAGACAGATTTGAGGCGCGTTCTCGCTCAAATTACGAATCTTCGCCTGAGGCCGACCCGTAATTTTCACGGTGTTTCAATGGCCCCTCTTTGTTGACGGTTAGAGGGCTTACCCGAAAAACGTCGACAAAGAATGCGAAACACCGGATTGGTAGAAGCAAGAACAACGTTCATCCATGACTACTCAGGTGTTGCTCTGTTTACGTAAAAGGAAGGCTGGCGAGTATGAGAGGTAGAAGGGTGTAACTGGAAACAGGTTCGGGGAAGATGCAAACGGTGTGTTTATTTATGTCAACAGGAATGCTTTCAGACGAGCGTAGCGCGTCAATCTGAGATATCTCTGTTACAAATTGTAGCAGGAATGCGTGCAAAAAGGAGCATTGCGCATCACTTTTGCGATGTCTCTGCTAGCGTGAGTACGAAAAACGAAGATTTGCGTATGTGAATGCTGCGTATGGGAACTGGGTGGTGGGGAAGAAGGAAACAAGGATTAAGGTTAGACGCGTGTCGGGAAGAAATGCGCAAAGCTGAGTGGGTGGGCAAACCTGAGCAGCCATTTCAGCACGCTGTTGTACTTCGCCGCTCAGATGGACGCACCTTTGAATGACATACTCGAAGTTAAGCAGCCTGCAACCACAAAAGGAAACAGAGGATGCCATTGCTTATGGACAAAAGACGGGGTTCTTGGAGCCCATGCTATCTAGTGTTAGCTGGAGCCAACGAACTGCAAATGTTGAGCTTGAGCACTTGGGCGGAGCCGCCAATCCTGATGATTCGGCACTGCATACCTTC